>JAHDVE020004019.1:0-18350 GCA_022606495.2 Halesus radiatus
AACCCCAACCCCAGAAATAGTACATAAATAAATAAAAACTATATCTCTCTTTAATATTAATGTACCTCTTGTGAACAAATTTAGTCATATATTATTTATGTTGATCATTACTATACTAAAATCTATAATACACCATAGTTAATATTAATAAAAAAATAATAAATGTGATAGGCTTGATACTTCATAGTCAACAAAATTAAGAAATCGTTACACATAAAAAGTAATGATACTTTATTAAATTATTATAGAATGTATCAAGAACATAATTAGTTCCAATACACTATCAATTGAGATATAAATATAGATAATCAAATCATCTCCTTATGATGTATCATCGACATCACTAATATTAAAGTGGCTAAGTTTTAGTATTGTCATATAATGACTCAAATTAATACCTCCCACCCTTCTTCTTATTAATCTTCAACTAATTTCCATAATTTCCCCCCGTTTTTCTTTTAAGTAAGTTATATTTTAGTCTTTTAAAATAATCTGTTTGTATCTCTCCTCAAGCATTTTTTTTTTTTTCTAAATTATTAACTCAATTTAATTTAACTAGTGGAACGTTTCTTCATTGTTTATATTAATTAAGTCAACAAATTTGAAAACAAACAACTTATCTAATTCTAAAAGAAATATAAAAAAAATATAAATAAAATATAAACAGAATAATAATTATATAGCTTTTTATTTAATATTTTTTATAATTGATATTTCTCCATTTATCAATCATACATAGCTACGCAGAGAGAAAAAATTCATTTGATAAAAGGTTAATTCTTTGAATAAACACAATTTATTATTAAATACCAGACATACAATTATTCCAATCATTTGCTCTTCTTTACATTAGCTTCTTATATTTTCACATCAGAAGCATTGGGATCCTTTGGACTCGGTGTTACTGGTACACTCGAATCATTGGTCTTTTTGGCAACCTAGGAAACAACCGAACCTTTTGCATTAGATCCATTGCCATTAGTCTTTTTGGCGACCTCGGGACCAGCCGAACCCGTTGTTTCTGGTACATTGCCATCAGCCTTTTTGGAAATAGAAAGATCCGACAGATCCGTTGGTTCAGATGCCTCGACGTTCTACCCATTCTTATTGATAATATAAAGAAGGTCTCCCCCTGCAATTGCATCGAACATTACTGCGACATATACAGGAAAAACGCCTCCGTTCATGAATTAAAAGGTTTTAGGTTTTTTATTGAGCTCAAGAGAACTTTCTTTGTCCTCGGGTATTTTTTTGAGGAGCACAATTCCCCTCTATTTCTGCTTCCCAACCAATAAAGTAATTTGTCTTCTGTTTCTAAAAAGATCGTTGCCCCAACCACTCTCTACTAAAGTTAAAAAGATGGCTCCATCCCTAATCTCAGGCCGAAGTGACACTATTCTGGCTGTATTGTTGACGAATTGCTGGGCCTAATTTTCATCATTGTCTATTGTTGACGGGATATCCCCTCGCTTATACCATTTCCTTTGGGAAAAGCATTTATTAAAGTGAATTGAGGCTGCCAATCCAAAGAAATTACGCTATCTTTCCATAACCTACTCTGCAACTTTCGAAAGACTGCTTATCAATGGAATAGCAACGAATAAACAAAAGTTTTTACTCTGTATTGCCATATCATAGGGAAGGAAACGAGTCTGTATAAGCAAAAAGATCGTTCTTTGCATTCTGGTTGCATTATGAGCATTATGAACACCATAAAAAAGATTATTGAGAATTACTTCCCTTTCTAGATCGTCGTCTTTATTTTTATATATCTACGTGAGATCCTAAAAACATCCCGAGAGAGTCATCAGGTACGAAGAAAAACTTGTTATATCTCTTTTTATCCTAAAAAAAACTTCAAGATGGCTAATTTTTACTCCTTCATTCCACACAAGCACCCCGAACTCCCTTGGTCGATACAACGAATCTCCCCTTTCCTAGCCAAACTTTTTGATGCACAACATTTGCACTAAATCATTTTTTGCACGGAGTGCCCCATATTGGATGTAAAAATCAGGCTATGTAATGTTAAGAAAAGTCTTTTAAGCAAACTTTGTCATACTGCTTTTCGTACGAATATTCCCGAGGACGAACTCAGAGTTTATATAATCTTTCAGATTTATTCTCATCCTTGAATTGACGGGAGCTTATTGTTCTAATAAATCTTCATTTTATCCGTAGAATATCGTCCCAGCAACTCTGGTTCCGTCAATTGAGCGCCGCCGATCCACCATCGATTCAATCTCGAATAGTTTGTAAGGTCTATTTTTTTCATGTCGATACTCTGGTTACTATTAGGCTCTTTCGTGCAGTTTTCTATAGAGTATTTATCGACCGATAATGATAACATTAGAGGCCGAGAAATTATTCTCCATTTCTCTATGGTATGTCGTAAACAAGAATTTTATGTTTCCATTTCCGAAAAGTTCGTTTGTACAAAGATTTCTATAAACTGATTGAGGGCAATGGTATCCGACTCCTTGTCTTAAACAAAACTTCAATTGAACATTATCTTCAAAATCATCTCTCAAAGGCAGGTTTAAAAACATTTGTTACATAATACGACTATCTCCTTAGGTTATCAAAGGAGGTCGGACATTTATAAATCTACCGACAAAGTTCAGGCTAAAACTTCTAGCTAGCTACAAGTTGCCGCAAAACACTATTGTAGGTTTTCCCCAACAATGATTCAAAATAGTCTTCATCCAATAACTCCTACTTGTATATTCAAAATATTGGAGAGGGGCAAATTCTGCTGTGTTGCCATGCTTTTTATATTGAATTTCGTTTAGAGGTAGAGATTTTCGCACTCCGTGTCTATTTCCGAGCCATTGAGCAATTTGTTCTGGATTTCTTGCTCTTGCGAAAACGCTCCCAAGTATCCTCTGAGGGCAGACATCTTCAGCCATCATTTTATTGATAACCCATTCGTAAATGTGGCCTCCGTAGACTCCAACGTATTGAAGTTAGTCTGCAATAAGGAGAGTCACGCCAGTATATATCGCTTTGGATGCAGGATCATTTTTATTGATAAGTTCGAGGAGGGATTCAGGTGAACTCAAGATGATTTTAGCTGATCCAAGATCCCCATCAACCCCAAGCACAGCGACAAGAGGAGGAGGATAAATCTATCTCAAACTATTTGCCACCATCATCAGAAGATTGGGTTCAGGGTTGACATAAAGGCATTTGAAATCGTTTGCCTAGAGTTTCTATCGATAGATGGCAATTTTGAAGAGAGCGAGTTTGTCCTAAACCACAGAAGTACAGAAAAGTAGGTTGTCTTCTCGCCGTAATAAATCATATAGACATTGTTTTGGGAACTAATTCAACCTTCCGAAGATTAGATGAGTTTCTTCTCTTATCCCTGGATAGAATGCGGCCCATACTTATTCGGGGGTCAATGGGATATAATTTGGTTCCATTTGTGATCTTTTAGAACTTTTGTTTTTATTAATATTTTTAATATTACAATAAAATTTGATGTGTTCATAAAAGTCTTTAAAAGAATAGTTTTACTATGAAAATCATTAACGTATCTAAAAAGCGAATCAAAATATTAACTTATAATATCCTAAAGAGATATTAAAAAATTTATTTTTTCCATTTGCAAAATTTTAATTAATAGCATAATTAAATAAAAAGAGAATCTATTTAATTTTAAACAGCATTAAATAAAATTTATATCACCAAATTTAGACACAATAAAAATGATAAATCATATTGATACCCATGTCGAGTTGAGGATATAGAGAAAAAATGAAGCTGAGTCATTATCTTTGCCTTAAGATATGTGGATTCATAAATCTATGAACAACACCCAACTACTCATCAAATCAACTAACTCTATGTTTAATATTTAGTTCAATTAATATCTCTATACATAATCATAAATGTATATATCTAAATGTATATCCATATTTCCAGTATATTCAATGTCTCTCCATATAAAATATGTAAAATGAACGACGTCATAGAAGCGTATTTACTAATTAAATGAATAAAATATATTTTATGTTTTTTAGATTTATACATCAATGATAAAAGTTAATTTGTTGTTATCTCATTAAAATTTATACAAAGGAAAAAATGTCAAGGAGATATTCTCGAAGCACCAGGTCGTTACAGTCTCAACTAAGAATATTAACAGTAGATGGCGGACAAAGGACTCATTTCTATGGATGCTCGGGGATAATGAGCAGGTAATACAACGAGGAGTCCAAATTCAGCAGCAATCAATAGATTTATTTTATGTTTAAACAAACAATAGAGTTTTTATGTATTTATATAACTAATGGGTAATGAGATTGTAAATAAATATCAGATCTACTATACAAACTTAATCTTGTAATTAAATCAATGTATAATTCAGTGACATTGGATACGTTATCTAAATTTAGAATATCACGCCTATCAAATCTAAATAAAAAAGTATAATCAAAATAAGTAAAGTATTGACATTTTATTTAACAAAAATATTGTGGTTCGATGTTGAAGCCCAGCGAAAATAAAAATAAGTGAATATGGGCTGGTGGATGATTTTGATAGATCCTAAGTATTTCCGATGCTTTGGCTTGATATGTGTTTAGTTGCACAAAGTCATAATCATTGCTTAGACCAGCCGACTTAAAAAATAGCACAGTCGTATAATTCCAATAAGACTTTTGGCTGGAAAGGTGGATAAGGCTAAAAACACAGAATTGAGTCGACAATCATTATTTTTCTCCCAAGCAATATCCTTATTTAAATTAAAATACACTTTACAAAATATTAGCGAGTGATAATATGCATATATATTTCGTGGCATCGTATCCAATATATGATTTAAATAGCAAGTCGCTATTGAACTTAAATAAAATATAATGATAAACAATTTATCAATAAAATGTTTATTTATCTATTTTTTATATTCTATCTCTCAATAATCTGATAATCAGTTGTTAAGATCGTTAGAAAATTACAGAGTTTGTTAAACTCATTTTCTTTATTACTAATCCATTACGTGATAAACAAAGACTTATACATCAATAGATACAGATATACACATGAATAATCAGATATAAATAATAGTCAGATAAACCATATTCTAAAAGAAAATTATTGTTAAACGATATCAAACCATCTGAAATACCCAAATGGAAAAGACTTCAGGACGAACACTCCAAACTCCGACCAAGGCCACCAGGTCCATCTTCTCGAGCACCCAGATTAACGAGGGCTACAGGACGAGGACGCCTCCCAAAAAAGATGTCAGTCAGGATGGCGGATCCGACAAACTCAATTTCAGCATCGAGTCCAAGAAAAAGGCCTCCATCATCGACAAAATCAACTCCCTCGCCCCCTTCTTGGACACACTCATCAACAAATCCGAGATGAGGTCGGCCCAAATCCTGGACAAGCTGGTGAGTCTCAAAACTAATCTCGACAGTATCTTCGAGGACATCAGTCTGGAATTCGAAGCCGCCCAGGTCGAGAACGACGGGCTGAGAAAGTCGCTGGAACACCTGCCCGCCAAGTCAGGAACCGAAAGGGGACTTGAACGAATCATTGAGCAGCTGAACAAGTAGCTGGAATCAGTCAGAAAACGGGAAGCTGATTTAGGTGATCAGTTGGACATGATGGGCAGGGAGAATGCAGAAGCCTTCCAAGCACTGGATGCTGTGAAACAGGAGTGTGAGAGACTCAAAAACTCCAATTCAGCTCTCAGCGAGAAGCTGCGGACGACTCCAGCCCAGCCGAGCGAAGACCTCAGGGCTTTGAAGAATGAGATAGACCGAGAGCGACAACGCAGCATGGGAGCCGAAGAATACGCCAAGAAACGACTGCAGGAGTACGAACAGAAGTTACAGAATGAGAACAAGAAATACAAAGACTTGTAGATGCTTCACAATGCTCTGGCTCGGAAATCCGATCTCAACTAAAAAGAGATGAATGAGCTGAAACAAGCACTCTAAAGGGAAGGCCGCAAGAGCATGTCTCTGGAGGAGAATATCCGTCGAAAAATCCAGGAAACGGAGGAAATGAACAAAGGACTTAGAAACAAGGCCCAGCGTGATGAGGAGAATTTGATCGAACAGGTCAAGAGGATTCAAAAACTAGAGTTGGATAATGCAGACGCCTTAGGTAAGATCAAGGAGTTCGCACGGAAGAGTGAGTTCACTGATGAGGAAATGCGTCTCATCAAAGAGGAGATGGAGAAAGAGCGCAGACAATCTATGGCCAATGAAGAGGGTATGCTGCGCCGTCTTAAAGCCATCGAGAACGAAAAGAATCAGTTGCTGGGCAAGGCACAACAGAACCAGGAAAAAGCAAAATCATATGAGCAGATTTTGGAGACTCTGACAGCGGAAGTCGAAAAGGACCGACGCCAGAGCATGGCTGTGCAGCGCGACACTGTGGAAAAGCTCAAAGGTCTGGAACGCACTAATAAAGAGTTAGGTGGACAGTTAGAAGGGAACAAAACTAAACAGAGTGAAGACGAACGCAAACTGCGAGAACTGGAGAATTCTGTTCGAGAGAAGGAGCGTAAATTCCAGGAATATGTGCAAGAGTTAAGTCGCAAAAGCAACCTACACTAAGACTAAATCCGGCTGCTACAAAACTAGTTGGACAAGGAACGAAGAAAGAGCCTGGCAGATGAAGCAACCATCAAAAAGCTCGAGAGAGTCGTTGATGAACAAACCAAACAGACCAAAGATCAAGTCGCTCTTCTGCAAGCCTAATTGGATAAAGAACGCAGAAAGTCAATGGCAGACGAGGCGCAGATTAGAAAGCTCTAGCAAGTCCTCAACGAGAAGGTATACTTCCTCAACTAGCACCAGAAAAAGAACAGCCTGGCTGAAGACGAGATAAACTTCCTCAAGCAGGAGATTGACAACGAGCGCAGAAAGTCTATGGCTGATGAGGCACGTGTGAATAAACTGCAGCAGATCTTAGCGGACAAGGAGAAATATCTACAATAAGTTGAGACAAAAAATGCAGCAGCCGATTCTGACGTCAAGAAGCTCAGGGACGAGATAGACAATGAAAGGCGCAAGTCAATGGCCGACGAAGCCAAAATCAAGAAGTTGGAAGGCCTGCTTGCCGAAAAAGTGAAGTTAGCCAACGACACCCACAACAAGTACCTCTAGCTTGCCAGGAAGAGCGATATTGGAGACGAAGAGATCAAGTTCCTCAAAGCTGAAATCGACAAGGAGCGACGAAAATCGATGGCTGATTAAGGTACCATCCAAAAATTACAAGGACTGCTTGACGAGAAACTCCGATTGCTGAATGAGACTCAACGCAAGGCCGCCAACACCGATAAGGAAGTTGACTTCCTCAAAGCCGAGATCGAGAAAGAGCGTCGTAAATCTATGGCTGATGAAACAATGATAAAGAAACTACAGGAAATTCTAAAGGAAAAATAGACACAAGCCGAAAACCTGCATGGACAGTTGGGCGAACATGTGAGAAAAAGCTAAATCAACACCCAAGAACTGCAGTTTCTGAAAGCAGAGCTAGACAAAGAGCGGAGAAAATCCATGGCAGATGAAGCCACCGTCAAGAAGCTCGAGAAACTCATCGGCGAAAAGGAGCGTCTTGCGGACGAAAGCCAAAACAAATACATCAACGAAATTAGATTTTTGAAGAACGAAATCGATAACTAACGCAGGAAATCCATGGCGGATGAGACAAAAGTGCGGAAGCTATAAGAAATGCTGAACAACAAGGTGAAGGAAGCCGAAGAGCACCAAAATCATATCAATGAGTTGGCCCGAAAGTCAAACCTCAACGAAGAGGAGATCGCGATGTTGAAGAAGGAGATGGATAACGAACGAAGGAAGTCCATGGCGGATGTTGCTATGATCAAGAAGCTCGAAGGAGTCGTGGACGAGAAAAGCCGCAGACTGCAGCAGCGAGATCAAGAATTCGGTAAAAGCACAGAAGAAATCAATGCATTGAAACGCGCCATCGAAGAAGAGCGCCGCAAGTCGATGGCTGATGAGTCTAAAATCAGAAAATTGGAGCAAGTTTTAGAGGAGAAGGTCAACACTCTCAACGAGAACCACCGCAAATACTTGGAGTTGATGAGAAAGAGCGAGCTGAATGAGGAGGAAATTCGCTTCCTGAAGGACCAGATGGAGAAGGAGCGTAGGACCAGCATGGCCGGCCAGGATACCTTCAACCGCAAGGTAATGTAGCTTGAAGGTACCCGCGACAACTTGATGAACAAGCTGGAAGAAGATAAACAGCGCTTCCTGAAAACAGCCAACTACATCAAAGAGCTATAAGAGAGATCAGGAGGATTGTAGAGAATGTACAATGAGGCTGCCAGGAAGAGTGATATGAATCTCGACGAAATTGCACGTCTCCAAGGAGAAATGGAGATGGAAAGACGAAAAAGCATGAGCCTCTAACAGACATTTATCCCCAAAATCCACCTCTTAGTCGACTAAAATCAGGGTCTGCATAAAGACATCAACGGCCTCAAAGGCAAACTCCAAGAAGCAGAGGGGGCTCTCAAGGAGCTGAGTCAGCGACTGCTTCAGGCCCAACGAACAATCGAACATCTGGAGAACGAGGGTAGGACCAAGGCTCAGGAAGTGTCAGGATTAAAGTCAGCCATTGATAAATTGAACAATGAGACCGATAGGAACCAGCAAAGACTAGCGATGATCATCGAGGAGAAGGTCGGAGATGCCAAACATTTGGGTGACTAGCTTCAACGTGCTAAGAACGAGGCAGCAGCCATCGAAAATGAATTGAGGGCTAAGAATAATCAGACGAGAGACCTAGAGGCTAACCTGAGGCAATTACAAGCCTCTCTTGCACAGAAGGATAAAGCGATTGCCGAAGAACAGGAGAATAACAGAACTTTGGCTGCCATCCTCAACGATATAAAGAGCAAGGAGAAGGTACTGAACGACCGAAATTCCAACCTTGCGAATATCAACACTTCAAACAACATAACATATGAGAAGCACCTCCAAGGCTATCTCAAAGGCCAGCCTATGAAAGGCATTGACTCTCAGATCGTTGTCGGCACGACTTCAACTGTGGAGAGCGACTTCGAGCGGGAACATGTTATCAGAGTGTTGGAGCATGAGAGGAGGATCTACCAGCTGGAAACTTCGATTCAAAGACAGTCCTCGAGCGCTAGCGTGGAAAAGCACACCTACGATGAGCACGAAGGATTTGAGAATGTGCATTCAGAGTTTCTGCATAAGAATGATGAAGAGGTGAGGTTTGATGTGAGAGGGTCTTCACCAGTCGACCAGAAATAGCAGAAACGTCCTCGGTTGTTTTCTGGAATTTGAGATTCTATGAGTGAAATACTGTTGTTATTGGTTTTTATATGAGTTGTATATAAAAAATCCAATAAAAATATTTTGTTGTTTATTTTTGTTTATGAATACTATATGTTTTTATTACTTTAATAAAAAGATTTATTTAGAAATATTTAAAAAATAGATATTCTATTTAAATATTTTCTTAAACAAATAAAACATTAAGTTAATATCTTCTTCATTGAATATAAAAATTGTTAAAATTTGATATTTTCTATGTATTCTGAAATTTAATTTCGGAATATTGATAATATCATATAGTATCCTTTGCATCAAAATATAACATTATTCATGGGAAGGAACTTGGAGAGTGACTCCCGATATAAAATACTCATATTTTCTATCATACATACTGAGACCGGTTTATTTGCCATGCGTAACTTTTGGACCACGTTGTGGGGATCTTTATCCGATGCTTTTCCACTCTCTGTTTTGCGGACATCAGCCCTTCCCGATTTATGCATGGAGTACGAATCTTTCCTGTAGTTGGCCTCGATGCCACTTGTCTCCCCTAATCGTTCTTGACTCTCTCTGCTAGAACCCGACCCTAACCGCCTTGATAGTTCAAGAATTCGCTCTCCTTGAACATCTGGTCGCTGTCATCATTGAATATTTCTAGATCACTGCCATTAATGGTATCTTAATGATTCTCCTCGTTAATTCTTTCTGAGGACTGTTGAACCCGATGCATTTGCGTAAATCCGTAGTTCGCATAATTCTCAGCCTAAAGAATGGGATTCGAAGAGGAAGATTTCGGGCTATTCAGTCGAAGCCTGGTCAATGCAGATTGAATTCTTGTTAGAGGGGGCTTGCTGGTTGTTTTTTTATATTTCTTGAGTTTGACTGGTTTGGAAGTTGGGCTTTTCTTGTTTTATTTGTTGATTTCTTCTTCTACCTTCGTTCCCGGCTGGCCTGGTGTAAAGCGACTCGATATATTTTCCACTTTGGTGAGGCTGGTCTGTCTCCCTCCGATAAGGGTAAGAAAAGAAAAAGGCTGATCGAAACCTTGCAATCTTTTTTCTGTCTCTACTTTGGCGTTGACTCGGTCTGCTTCTTTGCGCCATTATAGGCAATAAATGGGCTGAATGGAGCTATGGCTAGGAGATAGAGTTGGGTGAAATGTTTTTGGGGGTTCCATGATTTTGCGATTGGCTTATTCCCAAAATCTGAGCGAAGCCTGGTTATTTTTGGGGCTGTTCGGAAAGACGACTCGATATTTGACTTTGGCTGACTGATATGCTTGCTCTGGCTTGCTACGCGGACTGAGGGGCTGAAAACCTCCTGGCGATATCGATGAGGGATTGAATTTATTCATGTGTTCTAACAAATTATATTTCTCACTATATATATGATGATTATTATGCAAATTAGAAAGAAACGAGATTAAATTGGAAATAATAGTTTTTTGAGTTTATGGAATGATATATATTATTTTATCAATGAAATAAAAATTGTTCTAAAAATAATACTAAGATAGTTTTCTATTAATATATCTCTATATTATTACATAATATATATTATTTCTCGATTTTCCTCCTTATATCAATGTCCGAATAATACTTAAATCTTATATCCTATGATAATATAACAACTCAGACTTATAAACAAATATTTGAAGTGGGATGGAAAAATGAATTTTCTTGATTTTATCAGAATCCTTTTAAGAGTTTATTTATTATTTTACTCTCTTTGCACTGCCTCATCATATCCTGACTACTTACAACTTTCTCGAGAATCTCACTCAGCACTTTCAAAGTCTCCTCACAGGAAAGTAACTCTGCCATAAAACACTTTCCATCGCATCTGTTTCGATTTCTTGTACTCTCAGCCTGCTGACTGAAGGAACTGTTACTTTGTTTACTATTTAGTTTAGGCTGACTGTTAACTCGTTTCTGTGAAGGTACATTCACTTATTGATTTTAAAACTACATTATTGATGTGCTTGTTGATATTTAGCCATTATTGTGACTATTGCTATTGAAGAGACCCGAAAAACCTGATCTAGGGTCCCTGCTCGTTAGCCACTAGATAGACTTTGGCTGATTCTTGTAAAGCAGAGGAATTCGAAGGAGGTTGGACAGGTCCTTCGCTTGGAGATATTTTTATGATTATTTTGCAGAGTCGTCTACGCTATCCACTAAGAGTCCGATCTTGAGCACAGTCTCCTCAAACTTAGAGAAATATTCTCTCAGAAGTTGCAACAGCGAATTTACATGAGGATTCTTTGCCTCCCGAATAGATTTTTTATAGGCCACATCAACCGACAATTAACAATTATCTTCAGAGGTGTGCTCTTGGAGTATGTTATTACTGTTGTTCGTTCGAGAGGTCTTTCGTAATTCGAAAATTTTCTGACTACTTTTTTTCGATTATTAAAGTGTCGTGACTCTGCTCTCGTGTTTCTCTCTGGACTATTTGTCTTTGTTTTTGGAGCGGTTAAGTTTAGTTTTCAGATTTTGATTGTCTTATTCCAATTTGCGAATCGATTCCATTGAGGCTTGTTTTTGGTGATTATGCATCGTAATAGTGCGTTTAATTTGTTAGATTTGTTCGAAATATTCCTCTAGCTGGTCTTTTAATAGTTTGTTTTCTCCTTCAAGCTTGAAATTTCTGGTTCTCAAATATCCCAGTTCGCTATAGCACAAATTGTAGTTATCCTCCATGCTCTTTTAAATATTTTTCACTCCAAATAAGGATCGAAGAGTCTTCGTCTGCTTACTCATAACAACTTGTTTAACTGGAGATGTGTTATTAAATGCGTTCTGAGGCAGTATTTATAGGCGCTGTTGCATATGCGGCTGGTGATTTATCTTGAGATTGTTACTGCTTTGCGCCTGTTATTTATAAACAGCGAGACCACTCTTAATTATTGTAGTAGTATTCTTGTTTGAGAATTATGTTTTGTTGTCCTAAATCCTCGATGGTACTTATTGGTTCTGAAATAAAGTCCTCAGTGAAGACTGGTTGCTGAGGATAGTTGGGTAGTTAGACGGGATGGATGATTCGTCTTTAGGTGCCCACGGGTGTTGGAAACCTGGCTCGTGGTGGATTCGGAGGTGTTTCCTATTGGCATGGAATGGAATGTTTTATTTGACACTCTACTTTACTGGATAATTGAAGCAGGTTTTCATTGGTTCGACTGATAAATACTCAAAATATCGTATGTTTGGAATACTTTCTAGAAAGTAATTTGATCTTGTGAAAATATCTATATCTATATATTTTATTTTTATTTTTATGTTTTATTTTATTGATGATACTGAATATATTTCCATCTAAATTTATTTAAAATTAATTTTTTTTGAATATATTAACTGTAAACAAACACCTCTTTTAATTAATTTGATATAAATGTATATTAAATTATTATTCATTTTGTAGATCAGGGTCTAATTTTTTAATTTGTTTTAAAACATACTAATAATTAAGAGAATAGTATATAGATATTTATATATTATCTTAACTAGAAAAAGTTGAATTAGAATGAATACAAACAAATAAAATAGATTTAATAAAATAATGCAAGTTTATACGGAAAAAAACTCATATGATCTATCACATCTTATACTGGCGTGGCGGAAGTAATTTCCTGTCACCATACAGCATCCGATTGTTCTCCACAGGGGGTCGCCTCAATACGACCATTCTACTATTCTCTTTCTCGAAGGACTGGGATCGGGGTTTGCTGGCAATCTCCTTCAGTTTGCGTTCAGTGACAAGTTCTCGGTTTGATTTCTCAATCCTTCTGACTGCTTCCAATGCTCGCGATACATTTCGACCTTTGAAAAATGATAATAAACGCATATCGACACATACATTAGGGTTTAAAAATTTGATTTTATTACTTATTTCCGATTGATTGCGCTTCAGTTAATTGTTCCTCTCCAATATCATCTTCTGGAGTTTCTCTTTGACCTATTTCGATTGGTTTCGGTATTCCTTCGCATCGTTCAGCGCTTCTCTAGACCTGTTTCTTGCGATGAATTCTCTCGACTCGTCACGTCGGCGATCTCGCAAGTAATCGCAAGAGTTGTCTCGATAAAGGTTATTTTCTACCGTTTTAAAAAATTATCAATTTTGAATTATAGGAAAATGTATAATTACCAATCCGAGGCACAACGAGAACCTTTTTTGATGGAGAACCTAATATTCGATTTGCTGACTCAGGCCTTCTTCCAACTGACTCAGGTCGCACGCAGCACAATTGCCGTACTTGCTCTCTTTTTTGGGCTGAGTCGGATCTCTCTGCGGAAACTGGTCGCTTATTTGAAGTGATTGGATATTCAAATCTCCTGGGCCCACCTCCTGCAATCTTGGGAGTTTCGACAACCTCCATAACTCTTCCCAAGCTTCGCACGGAGCTTACCCTTTAGGAAGGTCGTCGTTACATAACTTGATTTTCAAGTTTGGTTTCGATAGAATATTTTGAAGCAGGTAGAGCTTCTTTCAAGGACCTCAGGTTTTTGGGGACGATAATTGTCTTAAGGAGTGAGGACTGGTTGGAGGGAGGACTATACATGTCGCTAGGGAGGGAATGTTTTAACACCAGCGGGTTTGCGAGAAGCTACCCTGTCGAAGGGCGCAAAACGGGGTTAACCTTCAGACACATATTGATTAAATTTTGTAGGTCATCCGAATAGAAAGAAGGAATTCGATCGAATATACCCTTTTGAATCTTATTATAAAGTTCCTTAAGATTACTAGCTCGAAAGGGTGGCTTCAACGCAGCCATCTCGTAAATTACGCATCCTAAAGACCAAATATCACATTTCAAATCGTAGGGCCGATCCTTCCAGACTTCGGGACTAGAGTAATAAGGCGTGCCAGTCTGTGTGCGAGCCATGCCCTTCTTGACGACCTTCGACACGTTGAGGTCACCCAGTTTGTAGACATTCTCTCCGGTACAGAACACATTAGCGCATTTCAGATCTCGATGCAATATTTCAAGACTATGCAAAGCTTGGAGTCCTTTGGTCATATGGATGAGAGCTTTCCAAATATCGGACTAATTGAAATATGAATTATTTTTTATATAGTCGTTGACTTTCTTGAGGATATCCCCTGCATCTGCGATTTCCATAACTACGCAGAGAGTTTGGGACTGATCGTCAAAGAATGCTTATTTGTAGTTAACAACATGAGGGTGACTCATGGAAGCGAGAATACGCACTTCATTTAAGGAATTGGCTTTTTCGGTTTCGCTCATTTGTCCTATTTTTACCTGAAGTATGCATAAGAAATAAATAGAGTATGGTCGAAGATTGGAAACGAGTTATTTTTTTATTTTTTTGATTAGTTGGGGGTGTTATTATTATTATAATTATTTTGTTTTTAAATTTGTGTATATTTTTGTATTGAAGGAGGGTAATAAAATAACGTACTTTTTTCATCGCGTAGAAAATGTTATCATCGTAGCGTTTGACTTTGAAGACTGAGCTGAAGGAACCTTCACCAAGTTTTGAGACTACTTCGAAATCTCTTAGGGTGGATATTTTATTCATTAGTTCTTTTTTATTTTTCTAAAGATTAGTTTTTGTCTATCTATGTTTATATATAATATTTAAAAAAAAAAATGTTAAGTTATTTATTTATATGACTTCCAAATGATTTTTCAAACTGTTTGAATCTATAAGATTATAAGTATTCACATTAATCGTTTAATGCGAGCTACAATTAAGAACAAAAATATTGATTAGACTATTATATATCACCCAGAAATAAATGAATATTATCTAAATACATATATATAGATTAATATTAACGGTGTTTAATACTTATCAGTAAGTTATAATAATGGCGTATGTGCTTTTTTTATCATTAAAATTAGACGATTTCGATTCCTTAAGTTTTTATTTATTCATTCTATTTTTTAAATTAACTTAGTCGATGGCCAGTCGGAGGCGCTACCATCTCCACGTCCTTCTCAGAAACAATTTATTCGACTTTATCTGTATTGCCTCCTTTTTCCTTCGTCATTTTCGCCTTTATCCGATGGATTAAGTCTTTCGAACTTTCCCAACATTTTTTACAGGCTTCTGTAAGCTGTGTTTTAAAATAGACCAAGATTCCAACAATTATCAAACCACTCACAATAAACAGAAATATCGCAATGACTAGAAGTTTATTCTATTTTATCCTCTATATTAAGCCTGGTCGATAGATACATCCTTGAGTAGCGTTTAGAAATATAGCGAAATACTCAAAGCTTCCCAGTTGAAGATCAGCCGTAACGATCCAGCTGCTGGTATTCAAAGTCAGTTGGCCTTGATAATATTGATCTGCTTTTGCAAGGCCGTACAAATAATAGTCAGTACTGACTTTAGCATTGGCTAACATATCGATTTTTGCCTAGTAGCTATACTTTTCGTTATCATCAATTATAGGCAAAATGATTTTGACGCTTTCCATATTCAGACAGGCTGGGAAACTTTTAGAGTCAATCACAAGAATAGTGAGCTGCACCCAGTCATCGTCGAGAAAATCTTAAGTACCAGTATAGCTAATAATATATTTACTCGATTTGGGAAGTGCGAATTTCATGATGCTTTGGAACTTGACCAAAATGTTTCTGCTGAAGCCGTAAGGGAAGAGGAAGCATTTGGAGGTACTCACATTAGCAGATTTAGGTCTGATAATGGCTGATTCGCTATCATTAGTGAGTCGGATCGTAAATGTTTCCATGTTGACAAGTCTGGGCCCAATTAAATAACGCAATGTGTTCTTGTAGACAAAAATAACTTTGCTTGTTTGATCGATATGAATTTGGGAGACTCCGACCTTGATAAAAAGAGTGTAGTGTGTAGAGTTGGTCTTCTTGAATTATTATTTGATGTTGAGGGAGTATTGCCACGAGTACTCAATATCCTGGATAGTGAGGATGCTAAAGGAATAGTCAAGATGCTGAAAAGTGACACTTCCTTCAAAGTCTTTTGTTGCCACACTCATTGTGCCAACAACTAGGGGGACGAGATCTGTGGCTAATAGGGCTGCTGAGCTTTTACATAATAATATGATTATGATAAATAAAATACTCATTATATGTATATATATTTAAGTATTGTTACTTCACGATATGAATTTAAAATTAAAATATTGAATAGACAAATATACAAACATAAATATATATATTTTAATTATTAAGTATAAAAGAAGGAAAAAATATGGCTCGTAAACTATAAAAATATATAGTCAAATATATGTAATTTTTACCTTTTTATGCGATTGCATTTGAGTTCATTGGATTTATTGAAATCCTGTCACACGATGTAGAGAGATAAAAAAAAAAGTAATACTTTCAGAGTTCGTTTCAGTTAAAAGATTATTGAGACATTACATCAAATATAAGCTAATATTCTAAACTGTATTTTTTTTGTAAAATCTATGATAAATTATACAAGTGTTTGTTCGCGAAGATTAAAAAAATCAGGTATGTAAACAAGATTAACCTCTATAAAATTTATACAGAGTTTATCAATTTTTAATATATTTATTGTAACTATGCTTCATGTTTAAAATCTTTAAAAAAATAGAGGAACGAAAAAAAAAAATACTTATAGACAGCCTTTATGGACAATATTCTTTTTTATAAAGAGAGGTATTCGCTAGGCACATTTTCTAAGTCACAAATGCAATGGAGATCGAGTCAATGCTACATCCAATTTATTTGTTAACTCCATCTCGATTCGCTGTGTTTTTATATTTTCTTCCTCGACGTCACCAATATTCCAGAAGGCAAAGTCCGAGAACAGCTCGTCCTTCTGGTAAACTGCCACCTTCGAAAGTAGAAGTCCACAGACTAGTCCGAAACAAACCCCGAATCCGATAGAGCACAGCATTGCTGCGAACTGGTACGCTCCTTGTTAATAGTAAGAGCGGCTATTTACAAGGGCGAATATTGCGGTTCCATTTTGGTTTTGGTATGAGCCGACGAGTATCGCGCTAAGGATAGCACTCCAGAAACCCGGAATGATATTCATGTTTATCACACCGTAAGTATCATAAATTCCCTTGATTTCCAAATATGGACTTAAGTAGTTGTAGCCGCTGGTGCAGACCCACCCTATAAAAAATGAGTTGACTAAGAGAACTACTGGATATTGGGTGAGGTTTGCTGTGCTAGAGGCGACCACACCTCCAATCAAAGTACCCTTTAGAATATCCTCGATTCCGAATTTGCTCCTATAGAATACTGAGCTCATAAAAGCTGCCACAGTGCTACCAATCAAGGAGAAGACAGTGTTGATGATGATTGTAAGCTTGGCAACGGTGCTCGCTGCAAAGGCAGAGTTGAAAGTGGGCCAAAATGTCCAGAGGATGAGGGTACCGACGAGTGCCAATGCACTATTAATATATCCTGGCTGCCTTTTGGGATGTTCGCTCAGGTGGTTTCTGGGCAACAAAATGGCCAACATAAGCCCAAAGAAGCCTCCGAAGAGATGGATGCGCATGCCTCCCCCGACGTCCTCACAATAAATGAAGTTGATAGATGTTAGTAGCATCTCGTTGCACGAATATCCAATCACTTGCACTATTACGATAAGGAGTACCTCAAACGTGGTGACCCTACCGAGCACAGATGCGTAGCTGACTAAGACTGCCAGACTGGCGAATATACTTTTAGTGAGATCAGATATGCTAATCATGATGCTTCTCTTGTCGAAGTTTTTGGCATCGACTTGCACCCAGAAGTAGTACCAGAGTAGGTAGTATTGTATTGTTAAGACCACTGCGAAGAGTGTGTATCCAAGGCTGGATAAAGTGTGAGAGCGGAGATAGGAGATTAACAGTCCAAAACCCACCAGTACAAAGAAGAGACAGTCCCTGAAGGAATCGTAAGAGACTTGAAACACTTCAATCGTTGTAGTGGACGAGGTCTGGGTATTGAAGAAGACTCCAATTAATACGATGATTATGGCCTCGAATAGAAATATCATGAGTGCGAGGAGCTTTGAGGTAATAATCATCTGAAGGTAAATTGCAATTAGAAGTTAATATGATGAATAATATTTATCTGTTATTATT
>JAHDVE020004020.1:0-11448 GCA_022606495.2 Halesus radiatus
GGAAAGAAGCCAAATTCTTTTATCATTCCTAAATTTAAGCCGACTTCCAAAATAGCTTTTTTACGCTTTCTTTTATGGCAGACGACTGCCGACATGCTCTCCTCCGTACACTACCAATTACACCACAGGAGAACGATACTTAATCTGCATTTCCCGTTAAAGTTTCAAGTCATAGAGAGAAAATATAATCACGACCAACTAATTGATTGCAAAGAAATAAAATGATATATGTTTTAGCCAAGTGAATCAAATACTTCCGTTGAGTAATGTTAAGAGTCGGATCATGGAAGAGTCTGAATGAATGTGAGTGAAACAAGGAATGTGTGCCAAGACAGGAGTTGTGCAGTGGTCCACCTTCTCCGCCTCATCCCCTGCCTCTTCAAATCCCGGCGTGCACAAGTAAATCGTATTTAATTAATTTGTGTTGTTTCACAATTTATTCATGATATTACAGTATATTATGCACGTTTCAGACTGGAAGATACTCGCAGTATCGTCCTGAACATTAAAAAAAATTCAACCGTAGATTAAAAAGTTTGAAAACAACTCCTTCATCTACTCGTATACGAAAAAAATCAATATTGATCTTTTCATGATAAAATACATATTTAAAATACAAAACAAAAGTGTAAAATATATTTTTTCATACTCCATAATCTCATAATTTCATAATCCAAAAACCGAATGCGCACGTGACGTCAAATGTTCCAAATGCAATAGTACCAACATAACAAGGTGTTTTGATGAGATGATTTTTTATTCACTTTTAAATAACGCTTTTTTAAATTCTACGTATAATTACAGATAACACAGATATATATTCAGAATCGGCGTTTGCTGATCTATATGAATATATATTTTTAGAACCATTATATTTTTCATTGCAGTTCCTTATTGTGGATCTCACCATAAAGTCACCAGAGTTTCTTATCTTTCTGTAAGCCTGGACAGTCACTTCAGGGCGCTGCATTGTGTAAGCATGAACAGGTTCAAACCACGGCGAACATTATAAAAGAGTTTCCAAGAATCAGTACCCCGATGGCATAGCAGTCTTGCACGAAGTAACGCCGGATGCAATTGAACGGCTAAAGAATCTCCAGTGTTGTAGTAAACAATAAACAGTAAACATTAAAGGTCTATTCACATCTACCAGCACAGCGCAATGCAGAACAGTACGGTGCAGACACGACAATATTATCTATTAAGGCGATGCAATGGGAAGTAATGCAAAATCGTGTGTTTTCGGTTTGAGAATTTGTTGGCCTAGAAATATCATAGGTGATTGAATTAAATACTGCAAGTATATCACACCTTGGTCTATCATTTAACCGTGAAATTTTTTGGTATGTCCTTTTATTAGCTTAGAAAAAAAATGAAGTATGGGACATTAAAAAAATGTTTGAAGCGCAAAATCTCCTACTTATGAACACCTTTTCCCATATTTTCGTATTGCTCATTGTGGTAAATAAAGTTTTTTAGAATGTGACCGTAAAACATTTTAATAATTAGGTCTGAGCTTTACAGAATTGAATAAAACACGCATTTTGGTGATGTTTTTTTTTGCTGAAATCGAAACATGCGGCCGATGTACAGCGGGATTTTCAACATTGTCGCCACCTGCATAAGGAGCGCGTGATTTCGTTAAAATTTTAGCCGGTGGATGACCTTAATACATTCGTAACGTCTCCGCACATGCACGGCTCACCAACTTTACCGTTAGAACCGCCATCTTCGTCAGTTGGTGTCATTAGACGCAGATATTGCTGAAACCGAGAAGACGGATAACGATGAATTGATTGAATTGATCAGGGGATTTAGTTATAAATTACTAATAATACAGGAATTGGATTATAAAATACTCGAGCATGATGTGGCGCACGCTAACACTGCCGTACTCGCGTCTGTGCTGTGTCTGTGCTGCGCTGTTGTGCTCGGCGTGGTACTGTTAGATATGAATAGACCTTTACTCCACAATCACACGTACGAATAGAAGATGAATATAAATATTTTAGGATATTTTTAGAATATACATATTCATTTTACGAATCACCTTTGGGCCCGTCTGACTTTTCGTTCTCATATCGATTCAGTGTACAACTCTGCCAAGCGAATACTAAGTTTTGTTATCTGCAATTCAAAATCTTTTATAAAGATTTACTTTAGTTTAGTTTGCAGCATTCTCGAGAGTGTCTCGATATTATGGATACCTGAAGATGCCTTACACTCAAATGATGTGGAAAAGGTGAAAAATTTGTGCGACCCATTTATATGCAAGAGTTAGGGTACTACCCTCTGTTGTATCCCTCCGATATTCTTGCTGGAATGCTAGGACTAGATCTCTATATGTTAGAAGATACATTGCAATGGTATTAGTAGTACTGAGCTGCTCAATGGGCACATTTGCAATCCTGATGTTCTGGAACGTATTATTATTAGGAAAAACCTAGCAATGTTCATGCTTTTGAGGAAAATGATTACACTCCTAACAGAACTACCTTCCTTCTGAGGTTGACAATTTCATTTAAAATACACTGACTTCAAAACGACGATAAATATTAAGTCTAACACAAGGGCTGTGATGTTATTGATGAACCTAGTATGATAATCTGTTTTTTTTAATGTAATATTTTATGGCGATTTGATATGTCAGTTATTATTATTATATTAAGTCTATCCTTACTATAACAAAACTGTAATACTGTTTTTTTTTTAAGTTCTCAATTTGTTTAATATGTGCTGATATTTTTATAATATTATTAAAAATATTTTTATTTAATTGGGGTCTAGTAACTCTATAACAAAACTGTTATCCTGTTTTCATATTTAAAAAAATATTTTTCCAACTTGTGTACATTGATCATGTAGTATGTACCTATATTGTTCTATTATTGCGCTACATTTGTATGATGATTGTTATTTATTGTTGTATTATATAATATTGTTGAACTAAACTCCTGTTGACAAGCTACTTGCAGTGGCTTAGCGGGTACAAGTTCACATTGTATGTAATTAATATTATACATTAAAAAATGTGAAATATTATTGGATGAGCTGTATTTCACAATAAAATTAAATAAATTCGACATTTCATAATTACACAAGAAGACAAATATGATTTTCTACGGAAACGAGTGTGTCACATGGGTATAAATTTTTCCGTTTCCGATTAGCAACTCACCGCCGGAGAGAGAGCACCGGCAGTTATTTTGGTCCACGGCGCGTGAATCTGCCCGAGTCACGAGGACGACGACATTTCATTCACTTGTAGCAAAAGCCAATCGCCACCGAAACAGAATTTCACAACAATTATCTGCATTCATTTATAAATTAATTTTTATTTACGGACCAATTACACAAAATACATGACACGAAATGAAATAAACAAGATTTACAGAAAAATAACAGCACGTACGTGTACATAATACAAGAACGGAGCAATGACAAAATAGACATTCTAAATGATAATCTTCGAGTTCTAATTTCGTAAAGCCATACGAAAATCATTCAGACTGGTATCAACATTTTCAAGGCCCTGGCTTGAGTTAACAAATTTGGACAGTGGAGAATGGTACCCGTAATTAGTAGAGTGTTTATTGAGGAAAAGCAATTCATTGTTTCTGAGTCTACTGCAAGAAATGTTGTTCTGATTGAGTCGCAACAAAGAAGGTGAGTCAATAATACAATTAATTATTTCAAAAATGAAAATAAGATCAAAGTCTTTCCTACGCTTTTCTAATGTAGAAATTTATAATTCGTATTAATAATACGAAATAACGATGATTAAAACTTTGCAGAAAAAATGTTCAAATTAGTTATAATCTTCTTCTTTCATCTTCTTTTAATTTTATTTTCTTCTTCAATTATATAAAGTAGAATGTCGCGGGCGGTATTTGTTTGTTTTGTTTACAAATCTACAGTTTTATTCCGAGCTTGATGAAATTTTGCACAATGGATTTTCGAAAAAAAAATAGGTCACTATGAATTCGTAAATATTTATTTCTTCAAAAATAACAGCAATATATGGTAATACACATACTACTTCATACTATATTATTTGGTATTGGTTACATTTCGGTAAACGTTTTTTTTTGCATATTAATTATGTAACAATACAATAATTTATGACACTTTTATTATATATATAAGAACGGTTATGAGGAAATATCAAAATACAATTTATTTAAAGTTTTACTTAACATGCCTCACTAGGAGAGTGAAACTATGGTTTACTTACAAATATAGAATATAAGTTCCCATACAGGAATATATTATTTTAGTTTACGATATTGCTCGATACAAACATACACACAATAAAAATACCGCAAGGTTTTGAACAATACTATTGTAACTGTCAATGACAAGGCATTTGGGCGAGGGCACCAGCAAAGGGTCGATCTTTAGAACATTTATATTTACACATTTTTTTAACGCTTCTGTGTTTGACTCAGTTTAATTTTATCTGTTTACTGTCTACATGAGATGTCGAAAAACCACCCCCATCCCCCTTTCGCACCCCTTAAAGCAGAATTTTGGTATTTATTGATGAAATTCCACACATTGAGGTTAAAACAGGGGTAGGAGTAGGGGTAACATATGACAACTTCAAAAATTTACTCTAAACCATTCATAACCCCGGGCAACGCCGGGCACTTCAGCCAGTTTAATATACGAAAGAGCCCAATCAACAGAATATTAATAAATTGAATAATTATGTTTCTGTAAAAAAATCGAATATTTCGTTTTGAAGAAATCCATGATTTTTTACTACAAAGCAGAAAGTCTTTTTGAATGTCTCAGAAAAAACTCACAAGCTCAGCCGTTTTTCAACAATAGCAAATAATATACTTTGAAATATTAAAATCTCTTTAAAAATAAGACAAGAGGCCAAATTGTTTGTCCCATATTTTTCAATCGTTCCATAGACAAGTAAAAAGACTGGCTAAGTGTTGCCGGGTGCTAGTTAATCACCAAACGACTAGTAATATAATGCTTTATAGTCTGTTTATGTTCAACGGCCTTCCGACAGATTATAATTTATCGAGTTAAATTGCTACATGTTTGAAACTTTCCAACAAGCAAATTTTTCGCGAGAATCGTGTGCCAAATATCGAAATATCTACGAATTAACGAACTTCAGCTGCTTCAGAAGGAAATGGCACCACATTGTAGTCGTAGATACTCGCAATGAGTGGATTTAGATCTGTGATTAGATTTGGTAAAGATTTTGTACTACGTTTTGTTAGTCACGAATAATATTATTGAATATTTCATCGTGGTATTTTTGGCAAAGGAAAGCAGTGTTTTCGACAAGTTATATTATTTGTTTGGGGTATTTTTTAAAATTTCTTTTCACGTTCTCGATGAAAACGAAAAAGTCTTGGCAAACGATCGCGATATGTGGGGTGATATTCTGGGAGCCAAAGGGCAAGCATCTGTACAACAATCCTAATATAAATATTTACACCATTGACTAAAGTAGTGTTTACTCATTGTTTGTTCTACCTCTCCATTGAAAGCTTTATTTGATTGTATATGTTCCTTACTCTAGTTGAAAATTCCGTCGTAACGTTTCCACCATCTATGGGTGTTAATGTCAGACAATTAATAACTTATATTTAGTACACAATATTTAAGGAATGTGGAAGCGAAGGGAGCTCTATTTAAGGGGATCCACTTGGTAAAATTCGGACGAAATCACGCATTCCTTATGGAGGTGGCGAAAAGTACCGGCCGCGTGTTTCGATTTACTCAAAAAACCATCACCAAAATGCGAGCTTTATTTTATGTTGTAAAGCTCAGGCATAAATATTAAAAGGTTCTTCGGCCATATCCTAAAATACAATGAACAATATGAAAATATCTGTAAAAGGGTTCGTAAGCAGGAAATTTAGCATTTTAAACATCTAATAGAGTTTTGAAATATTTGAAAATATCCAGTTTAAGCCAATGAATATCATTGGTTTAAGATTTTTGACGGGATTTTAATTGAAAAAACTGTGTTAATGGCGCCATCTTTTTTATTTGTAGAAATGGAGTTTTGACGACTTTAAAAAATCTTTTTTAATGTTCACAAGGGGGTGTAATAATTCAGTTTGTCAAAAAGTCAAGGTTAGACCGCTCTTGTGCTTCCGGCCTCAAAAACTGTTTGGTTTTGGAGCAAATTTAAGTATCTATCCATAAAGAAAATAAACATCGAAACGTATTCGCCACACCAGACTATTTTACACATTATACAACAAAACAAACGCTGGAGTAAATTCACCAATTTCCCGTGTTCTTCAAACATTCAATAACCTTTGTCCCAATCTAAATTTCGACATATTTTTTGCTTCCCTACCGTCATTATATTACTCTTAACAACAACGCACAATCCCAACTTTCCAGTGCATAGCACAAATCATTTTTCATATACCGTTTTATCTTTCAAATGATTCCCTAGCATATTGTGCTAACCCCGCCTGGTAAAAAGAATAGATATTTCATAGAGACATGCCATTGTTAGCGATCTGTTTGTTTCTGAAACAAAGTAAAATAACGCATATGATAAGTCTTTGCTTTGCTTATATTTGTAAGTGTGGTGTGTACTCGTATATGTACGCCATTTGTTTAGTATTAGTAGGTACCGGCCTTTTTGGCTTCGAAAGCAGAGAGTTCCCACGTCACAGGCGGGGCATAAACATCTTCAACTCAGCGAAATGCCCGCGCAATTACATGCCCGCGATACAAAGTTAGACGGAAATAGGAAAAGTCATCATCCACGGCTTTCATAAACAAACTGAACCCGCGACCAGCACGACGTGCTCCCAATAGTGCCCGGAAAACAGCGCGCGCGTGCAACAAAAGAAAAGTCAAACATTCGTTGCAGTAAACCGCCATTTTAAGTGAGATTTTTCGGTCTAAGAAGCTTCGTTCTTCTATCGCTTTAAATTGTTCGAAATTTTAAAATCTTTTTAAATTTGTCGAACATTTGTGATACTATAGAATAATCGACAATATTTCTGTGTAATTTCTTATTTTATTAAGTGTTGTATTGAAATACTGTAGATTTTAAAATCGAAAATTAGGGGATCTGTGTTATTTATGGACTGTAAGTTGACAAGAATATTAATAATGGGGATGATAACGCGAGTGAGGGGTAGGTTGCGAAGTGATTCCATGTCTAAGTTGGACCCCCGAGTAAAGGATGAGAAAATTGCTAAAACAGGTAAAAAAACAATTTATTTTAAATACACTATAAAACATTTATTAAGGCTAAATGATACGTAATAGGTAATCACAGATGGCGCTATTTTAAACAATTTAGAAAAAATACACTTTTTGCACGTAATGCTTTTAAATATTGAAATGAATTGTTTGTTAGCGGGTGTACACACCGAACATAGAATAAATTGTTACAGTAGATTTAAAGTTTATAAAAATACAATATATTATTGTAAAACTGACATATATTATACAATATTTTTACAAGTTTCTCGAAGGACTCGAGCTTTAAACTTACAATAACAATTAATTCCATTTCATATTGCGTATGCACACCCGCCAACAAATAATTCATCTCAATGCTAAAAGTTTTTTTAAATTCTTGAATTAGAGCTACCCATGAGTGTGAAACACGTTTCGTTAAACTTAACCAATATTCATAAGCTATGAGTATATATATATGTACTAGCTGATGTGTTCCCGGCTTTGCTCGGGATTTTTTTTTTGGAATAAAGTTCTGAAGTTGTAAATTATTTCTTCTCGCTTGGGTGCCATCATTGATTTGACAGCGAAAGTAATGCCCTGTGACGACTATTACCATCTCTAAACAGTGAAACAAAGAAACATTCAAATGAAAATTTTATTTCATTCCAAAAAATTATTTTTTCTAAATATGTCTAAATAATAAAGTTCTTAAGTAGGTACCTACTTATGTTTTCTGTTTTATAAATATTCTACCCAAACGAACCTTTTGCTTTTGAATATGTAATCTGTGGCTAACCAGAGTGGTATATCTATGGGCTAACCTCAATACAACATGGCGGGTTCAATGCTTTTCATACAAATTTTAAAACATTATAGCAACAGTTTTATCTCTATATATATTAACACTGGTTTTCACTTTTTGTCGAAATCATTCCACGTGATTTTGTTTACGTGTTTAGTGCTAGAGAAACTGCCTTGTTGTTTATGATCGGAGTCACCATTACTTAGGTCTGTGGGTCGACGTGATCTCCGGTAAACACACCAATAGGCGTTATTAATTTCCGTGGATCCTAGACATTTACACGCTTTAAAATTGCTGCTCCACAGCAGTCAATATTTACTCTCAGAAATGTTCTGTTATTGTTTGTCCTTCAGATTTTTGAACGGATGTTCTAAATTGGCAAATTTTAAATATAGTAGCCCGATTTATAAAAAAAAAAATCGTCATTGGTACCGAGTTCATTGGAAGGATTTGCTAGATTCTGTGTTTCATCGATCCCACAAAGCTTTGAAATGGCTGTTAACAAATAAGACAAGAGCGCATACTGTTTTGTTCAAATTTATCAAATCAAATATCCGACAAAATGTTCATATATTTAACAAAAAATAAAGTGAACGGATAGCACACGCAAGAACCGGCACACTTTTTAAAAGTGATATTTTTTTATTAAAAAAAGATTAATTAGGTTACTTTAAATTTGGTTTTTGGGCCAGTTTTTTTAATTTTATTTTTTAATTCGTACTTTTAATGGATTTATATCACTTTTAAAAAGTTTACCGATTTATACGTGCGCTGAATTATGATGGAAACCAACATTTTAATCTCTATATAAAAATGAATGTTTGTCTGTATACCGGTTTCTCTGAAAATAGCACAGTCTGATCTTATTAGTTCCGGAAAGGTTTAGAGTTTAGAGAGTAGTTTCAATGAAATCCAATATGTAAAATCAATATGAAAAACACTGAACCCTCCATGTTGTATTGAGGTTGGCCCATAGATATACCACTCTGGTTAGTCACAGATTACATATTCAAAAGAAGGTTTGTTTGGGTAGTATATTTTCAAAATGGAAAACACAAGTAGGTACCTACTTAGGAACTGTATTACTTAGATATGTTTTGAAAAAATAATTGTTTGGAATGAAATAAAATTTTCTAAAGAATGTTTCATTGGTTAGAGATAGTGATAGTCGTCACAAGGCATGTCAAATCAATTATGAAATCCAAACGACAAGCAAGAGTTCACAACTTCATTACTTTATTCCAAAAAGGTAATAACCTCGAGCAAGGCCGGGTGCACATCACTTAGTAATAGTTAAAAAACACCCTAAAGTTTGTTTTGCATCTTGGAATAATAATTGTAATAATTTTGAATGGAGCGAAGGTGTGAACTACACGGCATGAAACGTCGCGTCGCGCAGATCATATGATTTAATAATACTTGTATTTTAGAATCTATTTTTTGGCACTGTTACTGTTATCACGTTTTCAATTGGAAAATATGAGCCAGCTGTTGTTGTTATTTGCCGATAGAGATTATGGACGTGTCCAGATTCTAGATCGCCACAGGGCTGTGGCTATCTTTCCAAACAAATTGGTATGTATTTTAGTAAACCTCCTTAGTAACCTGAGGTGGGGTGGGGTGCCACAGGTGCAACGGCCCAGGCGTTCTGACGGCAACGAAACCGGAGAAGCAATAACCTAGAATGACATATGAATTAAATATTTAAATAATTTCTTCAAAAGATTTGTATTCACTTTGTGGCGTCATTATGAATAAATTAATTAAAAATTACTTTATATTCACCACTTTATTAATATATACATATCAAAATATTATGCACTGCTTTTCAGACACTATTACAAACGAGTCGTCCCTAGACATGCATTGCGGACACATGCACATTTGAATTTATAGAAGAGAGTCAACATTTTTATTCCTTTTTTTTTTCTTTACAAAGAATGACAAACATTCCCTGGTTACGAATAACCTGACAATATTTGAAAATCTTCTACTACCATCACAGTAAGCGGAAGATGTTGCTTGTGTTGTTATGGAGGAGCCAGCCGAGGAATTGAACTCACGAAGCCTTGGTGGGACCCAGAAGCGATGCCAACTCAGCCACAATGTTTACGTCATTTTGCATACTTAGTTCCTGCCTTTACCACGTTATAGTGGTGTGGTCTGCGTGGCGCGCGCGGCGCTGCGTGTCGATTTCTTGTAATAATTTTATACTTTTAAATATTATTTATTTCTCCATGCGAGTAAGGTATGATAGGCAGTGCTTATGTGCGTATGTTGAAAGCGCGCCTCTGCAAGAAGCTTAAAGAGCTAGGAAATAACTTAAGCGGCCTCAAATAGTACCAACTCGTTCTTGAATAAGGTTTACTACCCAATAAATATTAAATAAATTAATTAAAAATTACTTTGCATAATATCAAAATATTATATAAATTGATATGTATGTATTAATAAAGTGGTGATTCAATTTTCAATTAATTTATTAATTATTAATTGATAAACTAAAGTTCTTAAAAACTTAAGACAAGATTTTTGTGCATAGCGCAAAGGGTAACAATTATTTTTATAAACAATAATTATTAGCCTGAAACACTCATCCAAATTGAAAAAAAACCTTTCCGAGCAAAAGATAAATGTCGCCGACAGGACTCGAACCTGCACCCTTCTGATGTCCGGTCAGATGCTCTACCGTTGAGCTACGTCGGCTTATCGCAAACCCGCCAAGTTAATCAATATATACTAGTGTTCCATTCAATAATTACTGTTTTAATTATATTTTCACCTGTAAACAACCAACTTTATTAGTATGAGAGAGGCTTGTAACGGCTAAATCCCTCAAATAGATGGCGTCGAGACAAATTATGTCTACATTTTATTGGTGAAAAATTGCTTTGACTTGTCAAATATTTATTAATTGATAAACTAAAGTTCTTAAAAACTTAAGACAAGATTTTTGTGCATAGCGCAAAGGGTAACAATTATTATTTTTATAAACAATAATTATTAATCTAAAAACACTCATCCAAATTGAAAAAACCTTCCGAGCAAAGATAAATGTCGCCGGCAGGACTCGAACCCGCACCCTTCTAATGTCCGGTTAGATGCTCTACCGTTGAGCTACGTCGACTTATCGCAAACCCGCCAAGTTAATCAATATATACTAGTGTTCCATTCAATAATTACTGTTTTTATTATATTTTTCACCTGTAAACAACCAACTTTATTAGTATGAGAGAGGCTTGTAACGGCTAAATCCCTCAAATAGATGGCGTCGAGACAAATTATGTCTACATTTTATTGGTGAAAATTGTTAAAATTGTTAACGTAGCTCAACGGTAGAGCATCTAACCGGACATTAGAAGGGTGCGGGTTCGAGTCCTGCCGGCGACATTTATCTTTGCTCGGAAGGTTTTTTTTCAATTTGGATGAGTGTTTTAGATTAATAATTATTGTTTATAAAA
>JAHDVE020004021.1:0-19317 GCA_022606495.2 Halesus radiatus
AGATAAATCGTTTGTGATGTTTGTGGCCATATTTAAGTTGCAGCCCTTAATTTGCCATTGAAAGTTTTTTACTTTTACGTCATTTTATTGTCTATGAAAGTGGGTGGACCCGTTATGATGATCAACTATGAAGAAATGCTTGGAAACAGGCGAACAGAGCTCAACAAAACAGTTGGTTGATCGGTGCCTCAGATTGATTAATCGCAATTTTTGGAAAGAAGGGTCGTTAGTCGGGTTGTGTCATAATAACATTTAGTATAATAATAATAATTTGATTTGTATAGCGCCGTTTTTGTTAAAAAAATACCTCAAGGTCGTTGTATTAATATTCTTTACTCGGGTTTTATCTCATGTACTAGCTTGGGAAGATATGATTTTGCACGCACAAGACACAATATTAGAAAACACTGCACATGATATTGCAGTTACCATTTTATTCTTATTTGCTATTGAATTAGGACTCAAGAACAGATTTAGAAAAAAAGCTTTAAAAAAGTATGTCTGAGACGATGTGTGAATGTTATTGAAGCAAGGAGTGGTGGTAGCTCTGCGTAGTAGAACATATAACATAGAACATATTTCATGTTGTTACGAACTTATCTTAGTTTTAAGTCGCTAATTATAAGTCTGAATTAGTTAGTTTCTAGATCTCTAGTTATAAATCCTAGCTGTAAGCCATTAGTAATAAATCCTAAGTGATAAGGTATGGGTTAGATAAATTACGTTTTAAAGCGCCCTTGGGGAGATTTTCTAATGAAAACGGCGCTATAGAAATAATCCATTTATTATTATTATTATTCGTCGAAAGATGGCCTGATGGTGTAACGTAGTTACCAGACAGTGTTGTGAAACGGGAATAGGTCAGAGCTATCCCGGCACAAGGGGGTCTGTTCTCGGGTCAAAGGGCTCTTTTGATTACGCCCAGTGAGATAACCCACATGTCTCATGTCTGTGTCTGATTGAAGGAGCGCACTTGTTCCTCATTGCTTGTTCCAGCTTCTACATTATCTGGAGAGTGTTTTCACAGATGAAGGATATTTTTAAACCGCGTAATAACACAGTCACGACTTACAATTATCCTTCTTCTCGTGCAATGCACACATGCTTCCCGACGAGCGTTATTCTGTAGGGAAGGAGTTCTCAACGCAAATTTAATACAATTTGTTAGTGTTGACTGTTAATCTCTTGGCTGTGATTACCACGGTTGTAGACGACTGACCTGTCAGTGGCTGAGTTGGCATTGCATCTGAGTCCCACCCAGGCGTCATGAGTTCAATTCCTCGGCTGTCTTAAGTCCTCCACCACGACACAAGCAACATCTTCAGCTTGCTGTGTAAAATACCCGCCATGTCACAAGACGAAATTCGGTACAATCCACATTTCGAATGGCAGTAACGCATACAGCCGCGTCAGTCATTCTATGTACCGTGACGCCCCACGCTTATCAGCCGGCCGGCACATTTTGACAGCTTATTTATATCGTTCTCCTTTAAAAAACACAACAACAATAATAAATTTAAAAATCAAATGAAACATGTAACGTATGTAACGTATCCAACGTTACATAGGGAGATCTGAATTAGAGAATATATTAATACCAAATACAGACTAACACCGAAACCACTCAACTGCACATAAAACATCTCACCTTACAATAATTTATTTATTTAGCAATCACATCAATTATATAATTTAATTTCATATTTTGTAAGTAAAATCCTCAGCACGGGAAATCCCAGTGAGGGTATCATTATTTCTTATGTTTTTATAAAAAAAGAAGATAATAAAACATAATTGTAATTCGGTATTTTTCAAAAATTCAAAAAGTTTTATCTTCAGCATGCTCAAATAAACAAGATGATTTAGTTGTAAATAACATGAAATTTCGTTTTAGGAAACAACCTCATTATCTAGATTTCAACATCATAACGGACAGATTACATTCTTTGTAAGAATGCTGAGCTTGTTTTACTGGTATTTCATTAGAAGGTTCCCCATAGAAGTGACCGTCATATATCCTTGATTTATCTGTAAGTTCTATAAGGGTAGTTAGGAAAATGTATAAAGTTTCAAAAGACAGAATCCAATCAGTAATCTTAATTTTATGAAATACATCAAAAAATGTATGAAAATAGGTGCATTTTGAAAACCAGTGATAGCAATTTCATATATAGTTTGAGGATTACTGTCTTTGAAGCCTCATACATTTTTCTAATGAAATTTACAGATAAATCATTAATAATATTTCTTGAGTTAGCAACCTGCAAAGTGCGTATTTTTGGGTACTAGCCGTTAAACAGTGGGAATTAGGAACGTTTGTTAGAATATTGATAAGACACTACCCAATATCAAGATGGACGTAAATTGTTTTATCTAAACACATTAATCGATTGCCTTTTAATTTTAATAAAAGTATTCCACGACTTTTAAAAGGTTGAGTGCCACTGCTATAGTGGGTACCTATTTTCTCATATCCCCCACATAATAAAAGGCATTTAGTAAACGAAGCCTCAATTTCTTAATTAATATCAATTCTGCAAAATTCCAGGGTAGTAAAACAACAATGATTCCGTAACAAATGTCGTTACGCTCTTCTTCTGATTAATTTTAGTGTGTTAAGTTGCTATAACTGTCGGAGAATTATAACTATTAAACCATTTCCGGTCAATTGTGAAACGATGCCCAATGCAGCCATTTTTAAAGTGATGGAACGGAAATCTTTAAGCAGGTCGACGTTCCATGTAAGCATACAAAAAAATCTTTGTCAAAAATATTCTGGTTCATATCTCAAAGTAGACAAGGCAAACAGCTTATATAATCATAATACCAGAGCAAAGCAAATAGACAACGTAAATGTAACTAACTAACCATCACGCCGTTTCCACGCAGGGGTAGGCAGAGAGGACGGACCGCCAAACAACTCGATCTTGGCATACACTTCTTTCTTCATTCACTTTCACACAACGTCTCGTACATTCTCTTCTGTTATTACGACTTCTGAAATGGCCCGACTCAAGTATTTGATTCACTTGATCGTGCCATGTCTTTCTCGGTCGTCCCCGGCTTCTTCCATTCACATTCGCGTCATATATTCTCCTTACACTCCTCTCTTCGTTCATTCGCTCTACATGCCCAAACCATCTAAGCGTCCCTTTCTTAATCTTTCTCACTACGCTTACATCAGCTTTGCATTCTTTACGAATCTCAACATTTTTCACACAATCATACATGGTTTTACCACACATTCGACTCCGAGATCTTATTTCAGGTAAATGTACCTAAGTGTAATACTACACTTGGGGACACAGAAGCTTTGAATTTTTAGCAGTAAAGTTATTCAACAAACTCCCACTTAATCAAACAAATGAAATCTTTTTATATTCACATTAAAGTCCAACATAACTTGGCTTAAAGAATTATCAGAAAAAATAACTGATTAGAATTTTAAAAACATAGAAGTTACTGAAAATACCCTAAAAACCTTTAATATAATATAATACGTTGAAATATAGAAGTCGCTGAAAACTCTATCCAAAACCCAGTTAGCCTCAGCACAGGATCTCCCAGCGAGAAGGACTTAGAAAATATTCTGTAATATATATGTAATTATATTTATGACCTGCATATCTTCTTAAAATGTCAAAATTATGTAGTAATTAATAAAAATAGATAACTAGACCAACATTCAGAAACGAAGCGTTCATTAAAATGGTTTTGCAGTGTTTATGACCAGTTTTGAAGAGCCTGGTACCTCTCAACCTTCCTCCATCTCATCTCCTTCCTTTCCCCACTACCTTCAGCCTCACAACATACCCAACTGGAGATGATGTATTCCCACTGGACGCGGGCGGTGGGACTTTTTCTTGTGCGTAATTTTTTCCTTGGCTGACTTGAGTTTTGCCAGTAAATTCACAAATAATAGGTTTACTACCCGGTTTCGCATTTATTTTCATTAGTAGATTAAAACACGTATTATTTACCCATTGAAAAATATGGCTGTACATCTTTTTTTGCTGCTGATATTTCAAATTTCCATTGCTTATGATCGAAATTACATTGCAAGCTGGAAATAGTTGTTGCTTTGACCTAGAAATTTCAGACAGAATAAGCTGTGCAAATTTCACATTGCCAAAACTAACTTTCAGAGTTTTTGCCGTTTTCTACAAACATATTTACTGTTCTATCGCGTTTGGTCGACGGTCGATTACTTTATGATATTAACTTTTAATAGGCTATTCAGTAAAAGTTTAAATTTAATAACTAAGTTATTAATATTTCCTACTTGATATTTATGTTCAAAATTATAAATGGTGGTATAGACAGCCCTGATTTAATTAACCTCGTTCAATTTCATATACCTAGGAGAGCAACTCGTACCAAAATCCTATTTAAATGTAACAACACCAGGACTGAGCATTACAAACACTCGCCTATACCTAGATTACATGAAGTTAGTAATATGTACGCAGATGTAGCGGATCTATTTAACTGCACGGAAGTTAGTACAATAAGGCTATACTATCATATCTTCTCAATCAATATTAATATAACTTAAGTTTACTATATGTTTTATATATACGCATATCTTTTACTTTTATATTCTTCATGAACTTTTTTCTTTATTGATGTCATTGTACGACCTAATGCCACATTTAGTAGTTACCTTTTTAAATTATTTGTGCTATATTATTATGCTTGTAGTTAACTGTGGCGTGTAATTATTGTTTTTCTTATATTTATACCGTTGATATTAAATAAATAAATATTTTGTGACAGTTTTTTTCTCCGTTCATATGATGTTAAAATGATGCTTAGTTTTTTCCTAAAAGAGTCATAAAATATTATGGAAGCGCAAAACTCAGAAAGTAGCTTCCTTTGATATCTCCATAAAAATGTGTTTTACCAAAACAAAGTAAGTGCTTATTTAGAGTAAACAAAGCCGAGACGGTGGCAGATGCTGCGAGTTATTCTCGTAAAATATGAAAAGCTAGAAAATAGACAAAAAAGATAAATCAAATTAACTTAGTGTTTTCTCAACATAAACCAAGGAATATTATTTCATAAGACTAAGAGCGCAGAACTGGAGATATTTCAAAGAGAACAAATTCTCTCACGAAAGATTGCGAGAAAGATAATTATTTTCTATTGACGAGATTTAATATTTTCTTACCAGTGAAAAATTAAGGAATGTAACCCGATTTGCCAATATCGGGGTGCCAGTTTAAAGGATGCGATCGGATATTTAAATTAATAGATTTCTTATTTACTTTATCAACTTTATTTCACTTTAGACACACACGGTGTTCTATCAGAAGTAAAACGCGGGAGATTTTAAAATGTAGGGATTATGAATTATGAACCGCAAGCCAACGTCATCACAGGAAGTCGAATGTCAGTTCGTTTTTTCAAATGCTCCAACATTTCGTTCGCCGCTGAATACGCATGCGCGTGTTGGTGTTGCCAATTGACAAAAGTTGTCAGTAGTTTAATTCCATAACCACAGTTCCTACACCAACATAAAAATTGTGATTTTTTTTCTACAGAATCATAAAATATTACACGTGTCATTTGAAATATAGAAAAAAAAAAGTTTTTCAAAATATATTATAGGTATAACTTGACATTTAAATGTAGTTTTTGTAGTATTTTGTAACTACAAAATGTCATTACTATGGCAACACCAAGCTACATACTAAAATCTTTGAAATGTGTTCTTATCATTCAAACGTTTTCACGTTTCGCATTTGACAGTTCGTTTTAAAGAAACAAGACAAAGCATTTTTTTTTTTGTTTTTGTTTTTTTATTTTTTTTATTTATTTTTTTTATTTATCTATCTAAATATCTAATGCACGATTATTTCGATATATAAAAATTCATAAATACTAAAAAAATATCACTTTTTCATGTAGCGCCTTTCCTTGCAAAGCGTTGAATAATGAAAAAAGTTTGAATATAAAAATATCTTAGAATATAACGAAAGTACCACTATTTTTGAACACCTTTTAGTTAAACATGTTCACTTGTACCATTGTGCTTTTTTAAACTTACATTAATCTTCGTACGAGCCATCTTAGTGTTGCAATTTAATTTGTCTTCTAATAACTATTAGACTGTACCTATATACTTTAGCTCTCATTTGGCTTTGAAAAGTTTTTAAATTACACTTTCCTTCCCCACTCTCTCAAGCCTCACAGCATACCTCAAAAATCGGGATCTCATAGTCGCACTGTCTCCGGACAGTTGGGACTCATGTGCGGTAATTATTTAATTAGACTGGCAACACAGAACTACGAAGACATTTAAAGGAGAACAAATCCCCTCGCAAACGGTGTAAGATTATGAGAAAATAATTATTTTCTCTTGACGAAATATTTTCTTGTATTGTTACTTACAAGTCAAGAGAATCTAAATTGGCTGAAAGTTTCGCCCCAATGCCCAGGGCTTGGAGGACAGAAAACAGCGTAATTTGCAAGAATAACAAAATTCAAGCCGCCTTCTTATTTTCTTTTGAAAATATTTCGATCCGTGGAAAGGTGGATCGTTAGGACGAAAACAACGTTGTTTTGGAACCGTCGAGACGAACGGCGAATAAAAGTTTTCGGATCTCATTATAACTGCTATCTGTACAAAATAAACCTAATTACAAGTTGTTTTTCCAATTAGCGAATCGATTAATTCTTTTGAACTTTTTTGACATTATTCTTAGTTTTTCACTCGGTAAGTATCTAAATATGTTTTTTTTTCACGAGAAGAACAATTTTCATTTACGTTTTATTTATAAATCACAGTCCGCGATGCATAATCTACGTAGAATGGTTAAGTTATTTTAACAATGTTCTTTTTGAGTCGTTTCTTCATTGCTAAGGATCGTGACCCACACTCCAATTATTGTCCTGATGAACCAAGCTCCTCTACTCCTCACGGTCCTGCGCTGCACGGAGAACCGCGGACACCGACGTTCATGTGACACTTATGGCCGGTTTTATAACCATCCGTTCGTAACGCTTGATACCATTTTTAACTAATATTTGGTCTTCCGCCGAATTCGCCGTTTTATAAACGTTCGTTAGATTACCGGTCGTTTAACAGCTGTCAGTTGTTGCCCGACGATCGCTTATTTGAAACCGTGCACTATTTTAATTAAAAAGACATTGTAATAATATACATTTGTGAAATGAATTCTTCGGACCAGTGAAAGTGATGAAGAACGAATGACAATCATTCAAGACAAAAAATAGACGGATAACGGTCCGTTAACGAAACGGTTCGTTACCTAACAGAAATTTGGTAGTTGGTTTTATGAAACTGGCCCTAAATCAGTCCAACGCATCGGTGATCTTCCTCTGTTTCTCCCCCTTTTCACTTTGCCAGTGACCATGAGCTTCTCTAGGGTGAAGTTCTCAGGTGAGGAACGTGTCCAAAGTATCTAAGGACATGTAGGCAGGCAGTTAATGGCTTATTTTGGATGCCTAGTTTTTCCAGAATGTATGCAGTGCAGTGCGCCTGACTCTCAATGGAATCCTGAGTATTATTCACCATCACCGCATTTCCAGGGCGTCCATCCGTTTCCAATGTATTATTTTAAGTTGCATTGCTTTGCAACGTTCTTGAGGTGACATTTCACAAGAATTGCAAAAAAAGTGTTTTTGTTGTTGCATAAAACAAAAATTTAACAATCTTTTTTGTAATGAGTAATGAGTTTGCCTTAAATAATAATGCATATCACATACTATTCCGTCTACCGAGATACTGCAGCGCTACGGAAATGTTCCTGGAGGGACGAGCGCACTCTTTAAGTGAACTTCTCCGCCATCGCATGAGTCTATGGTGCAGAGCACGTCAATCCAAGAATACCATAATTACTGCCATGACTGCCTAGGTGGATTCCCCCCGGATGGCCTGGCCTTATGGAGACGGGAGACCAAAATATCCACCATAAACGTTTTCCATTTTGTATTAATTAATATTTTTTCTCCTTTTTTTATTTAATTTTTATTATTTATTTTTGAATGGATTATTTTTGTAACCCATGGAACGTATTGCATTGCACTACCCCTGCATGCCTTTCGGAACAAAGTATTATTATTCAAGTTTATGAGTTTCTGTTTCATGACGAAGTAAACGGATCTGTAAATAATAAAGTATACCTTTCAATGAAATAAAATATTTCCTTTTTTCCTACCTCGATCGTTCGCAATTAATTATTAGAAAAGGGGTTCGAATCCACGCTAATTTAAAACTCCCGGAGTTTCAAACTCTTCAAAAACTCTACGGGCGGTTCGGTCTACTTTCGCGAGACAGGACAAATGGGGAAAAAAGTGAAATTCGTGTCTGCCGAAAACGAACCTTAAGGTGTTTCGAATTAAGGGGGCGCATGGTCGTTTTCGGCTAGTCAGCGAAGTCTGAAAATCTACCCCCATAGAACATTTATTACAATTTCAAGGAATTTTGCAATCGATCGAATAATATATTTATACTAGCTGATGTGTACCCGGCCTTCCTCTGTTTTTTTTTAAAATAAAGTTATGAAATTGTGATTTCCTGCTTGTCGTTTGGGTGCCATAATTGATTTGACAGCGAAAGTGTGATCACTATCTCTAAACAAAGAAACATTCATTTGAAAATTTTATGTCATTCCAAACATTTTTAAAAAATATTATGTAAATAATAAAGTTCTCAAGTACTACATATAAATAATACAGTACTTAAGTAGTACCTACATGTGCTTTCCATTTTGAAAATATTCTACCCAAACAAACCTTCTTCTTTTGAATATGTAATCTGTGGCTAACCAGAGTGGTATATCTATTGGCTAACCGCAATACAACATGGCTCGTTCAATGTTTTTCATACTAATTTTAAAACGTTATAGCAACAGTTTAACATGTTGGATTTCACTCAAACTACTCTCAAAACCTTCCCGGCACTAATAAGAATAAACTGCTAATTCAGCGAAACCAATCGAGTAATTTTCGAGAAAATCGAGGACAGATAGACAGACAAACATTCTTTATATATAAATATATATATAGATTAGGATGAGCTGTATTTTTTTTTTTCGTTTTATGGCTAAAATCTTCGATTAAATCATATATTACGCAATGTTTTTCGTGAATTTCACCGCTAATAAGAAAAGTAGTTAAATATTAAATAAATTTACCTTGAAAAAGGGTGATGTGATCGGACAATTTAACAGCTCTTTCTTATTTGCCACATCAAAAGATCAACAATATTAAATTGATTTATGAGTTTTTCCTACGACTAGTTAAGTCAAATATTTATTTTTTCTGATGCCGTTAATTAATTTAAACGAGCTTTATAAACGGGGGTCTTGTCAGATGAAGCGACAAATAGGAGGAATTTATTTCAGCAGATGTTCCTCAATTCCCATCACTGTACGGAAGACATAACTTTACGAGATGTTAAATATAATGTGAATGTTAAATTATGCCGTAGTTTTAATAAGACGTAAAGAAAACACCGGAATGTTTCTTTTTATTTTTTTAAATCGACGGATATTACATTTTAAATGGGCCCTGACAGTATTCCTGGGCTGATTTTATTCCGCGTTGCTGTAAAGACGAGATCCTGAGGTATATCTGTCGAGAAACCATGAATGGCCGTGTTACAAATGTAAATAATAAATCAAATTGACCCCAAAACCGATCCTTGAGGAACACCCGGTTTCGATACTGAGCTTTTATCTTTTGTTATCTGTTTTTTTTTCTTGAATATATTCTTTGTATAAGATGAAAGCTATTTTTGAGATCTGGAAAGAATGCAATAAATTATGTAAGCGTAATGAATAATATTAAAGAAAGTGACGCTTATATTATTTGTATATGTGAAGCGAATGAACGACGAAGGTAGTGCAAGGAGTAAGTAAGGAGAATATTTGGCGTGAAAGTGATCGGGTCATGTCAACAGTCAGAATAATAAAAGGGTATGTATGGGGCGATGTATTAATGTGAATGAAGCAAGGAGAGAGCTGTGTGGCGGTCCATCCTCGTGATAGTTAGTTCAGTTTCTGGCATTTCTCTCAACAACTTTCTGGTTAAAATTCAATTTCTTCCTCTGAGAGAATTAAGGTTTTTTGATTCCTGTCATTAGTCCATGGACCGAAACAATCAGATGGCAAATGACATCTTCAAATGATGATGTTGACAATTTGTTGAGGTCCATTCTTGAGCGGATGCCATTACGCACCGAAATTCTGTTGAAAACCAAAATGGAAAATATTTATCAAAAATAATTAGGAAACATAAAATGTTAACCTTTATGAACAGAAAATGTTTCGTTATTTTTCTATCATGAATAATTCTTGATTAAAACGGAATTTTGCTATAAAAAGTTTACTATTTATTTTCCGCCGCTTTCACTAAGCTTTCTTTCCATTTAAAAATTCTGTTCCAAAAAATACGTAATCCTCTGTTTCTATTTTTATTTGACCTACTTCAAAAAGAAAACCTTATGCTACCTACGCCTATTTGGGAAACATTTATATGTGCGATTCAAAGATAAAATGTTATGTTTTCTATTTGTTCAAAAATATTGCTCTTCAGTCAGTGGGTAAAACCTTTCTTTCTTCTATGGTAAAACACATTTTTCTCGGTACGTACGAAACAGAAATACGAATCATATATAAATTGTTACTCTTTTTAAATTTGCGCTGAAATGAGGTCAGTCCAAGAAATTTGTCTCTAGCCAGTGTGAAAAAACGTCTTACGTCTAGATGGGTAGATACCTACCCACCCATTTAGAATTGAATAATTTATATCCAGTTGAACAAACAAAGAGCGTTCTGACACGCTCACTGGGGTGGGGGTGGGTTGTGTGACGCCGGGAGTAGGGTAAAGGGGGGATACGGTGGTCGGGGGTAGAAACAGGGGTGGTTTTTATTACGCTTCGTCTACCCCACTGACGACACGTCCGTTGTTGCTAGGCGAGAAATACTCCCCGCCCGACTTCAACACAACATATAACCATACCCGTCTGCCTTCTACGCGAAAACAGTAGGGATTAATGTTCTTTTGGGCCAATCCACGGTGAAGGGAAAGTATTTTACTCTCAAGGTTCAAAAAATTAACCAGCACACTTTACTTTAATTATTTTTATTTGACCACGGTCGAAAAATTCAACGGGGTGAGAGTAAATGAGTGGTATAGATATTTGAAAAACTGACGTATTCCAACTGGATGCAATAGAGCTTAGTTTAAACAGTATTATTTTTTATAAAAACAAACAACGTTCGTTTACATATATAATTAAGACAAAATTTAAAATAAAATAAACAGAACCCCAAAGGGTCAAGTGATTAGGCCTTTTTGTGGATTTAACGGTATTTTATTTAAAAATTAAGTTGCTTTAGCTATTTTTTGCGAAAAATATTACTTTCTTAAGTCACATTTCGTTTAAAACCGAATAGTTTTTTCCCTTAAATAAAAAGCGATAATTAATTTGGTTTAAAACATGGGTAGGTTTCAAAACTCACAAATAATTATAACTCCTATATTCATCAGCCTAAAAAAATGTTTAATTTTATTGAATGTGTTCAGTTAATGGCAACCCTGAACCACTTGTATGGGAGTTAACTATGTAGGTACTTAACCAACTGGGTTTCGGTCTAAGGTTTCTGTGGTTTTATTCGAAGTTCAAACGAACATAATTATTATTAAGTAGCTCCCTCCCACACGCAACACACTCTCCGGCAAATATTTTCAGCTTGCACGTGAATAATTTATTTATGTGTGACACCTTTTTTTTCTAATGACACTTTTTTCTAAAGGGTACAGTTTTGACTTTCCTTTTAGCTTAGTTCCATAATAAAACTGACCACTTAATATACCTTAAACATTTATTATTTGCGTAGGTAGAGTAGAATTTTCAGAATCATTTCTATAACATATTATGTATGTATACATACAGTATTTTTATAAGTTTATTGAAGGAATTCAGTTTTATACCTAAAATAACAATTTATTCCATCACACCCGCCATCAAACTATCCGTCTCAATATTTAAAAGCATTATGTGCTAAAAGTGTGTTTTTTACTTTTTATGTTTTAATTAACGCCATCTGTGTGTCCGTACCGTTATGATCATGTTTCGAATGTCCTTAAATAAATAATCGATAAAGGAGTGATACAATAAACTAATTTACTTTGAAATCATGATACGTATTATGTGAAAGAATATCACGTGTTTCAATTTGTTGTCTTTTTTTGTATTAAAAATACCTTTTTATATGAACTTTGATATTCTCGTTTTCTATTAAAATACAATCCGCTCACGTTATTTGAACCGATCTACTATTAATCGGTTTACATTATGAGACCCGAAAAATATACTTTGGATAAATTGTGTTAAACTTGAATTAATTACGTTATTCAAAGTATTAGCGTAAACTACCATTTTTTTCTTTAGAAAATTATGAACGCAAATAAGAAAAAAAAACAGCTTTATAGCTAAGATTATTTGTGGTAGTTTCTAGATTCCGCTTGCCAAGCGATTTTTATGCGTATTACCCGTATTCGTGGTGACATAAGACACAGCTTGTAGTAATATTTTTGGCTTGTGCCATTTAGCGTGGACTGTAGTTGAAGTCACCCCCAAAGTGAGGCGACGGACGAACTGCGCAAGAAATTAATTAATGTAATAACCCGTCGAAAGATGTCACTTGATATTCAAATTATAATACAGATCACATAAGAAATTCTTAATTAGCAGTCTTTGAACGCAAAATACGTGGACCTATGTGGTATGTTGAAATAATAGATAGAAATAATAGGTGAAAAACAACCATTCAAAATCTAGTCATTGCTTAATGGAAGTAGCCGTGCTTGGTAACCAGATGTCCTACTTCCAATACAGCCATTACTACTGACAACTGCGCATCGTGGCACGGTGAGAGAAACTCCGTGCCTCTCTAACTACTGCATCACTTGGCAAGTTCTCAACGCACGCAGACATACGTATATATTAACTATTTGCCGATTTTTCGAAAATAAATGTGTTGTGTTCACGGACGTCAGAAGTAATAGACCTGCCTTAACGTACCATTTCGACGGTTGGGGCAAAGGTCACGTGACACCAGTAGTGTGCAGTCTATAAAGGCCGGAAAGCTGTGCTTACCCTAAGAAAAACGAACCATTTAAGAAAACAATAGTTTTTTTATTGAAATGTTTTTTTTTCTACACATAATCGTTCTATATTGATAAATTATTTTCATATGCCAAATTTACACTTTTTTTAAGATAATGAGTTGGCAATTTTAATGATCATATTATGTGCTAAAGAATTAGCGCCTTCTGTGAGTGCGTACCACGTTTCGTTTAACCTTAAACATAATTATCCTTATATATCAAGAAATCCCTTCATACCGAGTCTATTATTAACAATAAAAAAAATCTATCCAACAGTCCCTTCTTAAATATATTCCCTTTCACCAACCACTCCCTTAATTTATCTCTTCTCCAATGAGTCTATCAGTTTTCTTTCAAATTATACATGGACTAAACTCCTAGTTATTTTTCGTTCAGTGTCGTAAGTTCATAAAATTTTCATTAGTATGTCGAGAATGCCCAATGAGGCGAACAAATTAATATTTTAACGACATTATTCAAACAGTGCCATGTCGTTTCCCCAATTAAATTTTATGTCTTCATCGGGGGCTTCGGATTTAATTATTTGTCTTGTGCGAGTTTCTATGAGAAATTGCGAGGATTCTAAAGAAAGTAATTAAATACATGAGAACTTTTATTGTTTTCTCGGTTGATATATTTTCCAATATGGCTTCTCTTGCTAGTGTGTTCGTGAAAGCACTCTATTTGTCTATTTATTATATTCGCCCTATATGGGCTTTTACATATTTTGTTAATTACAATAGTCACACAGGTGCAAAACACATCACAGTAGGTACATAGATAAAATAGATAGCCTTCACGAAATACAACAACTAAATATTTAGTTTGTCTCACGAACAAATTCAGCAATAACATAGTATAAGTTCCATTCTAAATAATTAGCAACAGAGGCGAATATACAAAACAAAACTTAAATTTCCTTATACTCTAGACACATATCTTAATATTCAATTTATTTTTTATAACTTATTGAAGTTTGTAAACCTCATTGTAATATTTAATCATTGAAGAAGATAATATTAACACATCCCAAATGAACCACGAAACCGAAAAAACAACAGAAATTAAAAAGATTTCGGTCGCATCTGGGACTCGAACCCAGGACCTCTACCTATCTGGGGTAACCGCTTAACCAACGTAACTAATGAGACCAGTTCAATTTACGCCATTTACACCGATATCATACTTCAAGTTCAAGATTTGTTAATATTATCCTCCATTTTTTTATAAATCCCATATTATTGGCTGCTATCCTTATGATGATTGCAAAGTTTCATCCCGAACTCAATTGCAATCGGAATAGTCTTATATTTCTTTCCACACTTGTGAAATAAGTCAATAGATGTCTCATATAAATAAAAATCGGGTAGGTATATCCGAGACTATCCAAATTATCCTGTTGAACAATGACCTCCAATTTAGCGGGATTTTGTGATGTTGAAGGAAGTAGGTAGGGGATGGAAAAGGGAAGTCGGGAAGTGCTTGGCTATTCAGATTTGGTCACTAAACATTTCTAAAGCCACATCGGGCAACGTTTCGATTTTTGATTGTAGTCTCACCAGTAAAAAGTCCTCCATCATTGCACAATCAACACTTTCTGCTTATAATGATGGTAGTAAGAGGAAATCAAATATTGGCAGGTTGCTTTACCTGGGAATGTTTTTCTATTTAAATTTAAAATGTACGTACATGTATTTACCTATATAATATTATTACTTTATTAAAATTTTGTAGTTAACTGTATATAATTCTTGGAGGAAAAATAACCCATATAAATTAAATTAAATTTTATTTGCCTAAGGCGAGTTTCGAGCCAAGTTCAGAGCGAAGTACCTTTGAAAATTTTGCGTAAAACCGCCAGTAAGTAAGTACCTATCTTTTTAGAAAAAATATTTACTAACTAGCTGAAGCACCCGGCGTTTTCCTGGGTTGTGATGTGCTTCCCCTACCCCTGCCCCTACTTAGTAATTTTCCTCTTATTTCGAATGTCAAGTGTGAAAAATTTCATCAAGAAATACCAACATTTTGATTTAATTTCTACACCAGTACAGAGCCTATACTATCTTCCTCTCGTTTTGAAGGTCAAGTATGAAAATTTCATCGAACTTGGAATAAAACTGTGGAATTGTATAAAAACAAATCCTCCCACAGACACTCTTATTTATATATATATATAATAACTTCACACCGTAGGCTCTGAGGGAAATAATTTTCCTTAAGGCCAATATCATTTTTGGGGATGCTGTGTGCTATTTACATTCTTTCCCGCGAAAATTACGACCGTTCTTGCTTGTTACTATAATGTTGCGTTAATGGAGTTGAACAAGAAAGAGCTCAACAAGTGGGTTAATAACCCAACGATATTATTATACAGCTGTGATTCGGCATTATTTCCGGCCTATTCAGCGATTATTCCCAAAATAGCCATGTTCGCGCGCTCTTCTGAGAAATCCACCAACAGCGGCCAATTGCCAATGTTGCCATAGTGCCAAGAGCGGGAAAATTGACATTTTCGCGGCCAATGGAAGCCGCAAAGCCGTGAAAACATTTTTACGCCCTTGAGGTGATATTTCACAAAAACACAATTAGGTCGGGGTGTTTCCAACTCTCTGTCCAAAATCTTTGCAACAGTGTTTACTGAAATCATTTATTGAAACTTAAATCTTATATTTTATTGTACCTACCTACTATAAGATTATTAGTCATATTTTTTACAATCATCTAAACGGTTAGATTAACGTGTTCTTGTAAAAAAAACAATAGCACACATCACAGATTGTCAAAATAATGTAGACAGAAGTGGAGGGCGCTGCAATCGTTAAATGGTTTTATTAGCAACACCACGATAGTTTGAAGGAAAAAGATAACTTTGAAAAGTCACTATTTCTTTTTTTTTTCAGTTTGAAAATGGCCTTAAACGCCGAAACAGCTGTCACAATAATAACAACTAAAAATACTCGCAAAACTTGATAATAACATTATTAAATTTGATTTACATTAAATTAAAAAAAAAAATAAATGGAGTTCTACGAATTGAACACAAAAACAATTAACAAGTCACTATTTCAAGTGCCTATTTTATAAAATGGTGCCGTGTTCCCAAATTACTGATAATTCCTTAAAGGATACGATTCTACACCATTTTCCAAGGAAATTTAATATTCGTTTTTTTATATACATTGCAAATAAGTAAGCCATTGAATAAGCAATGTTAAATCTAAAAACAGCTGTGTGGCAGAAAGGCTCACTTGCAGCATTAAAAAATAATCAAAAGGTAAAGAAAATTTGAATTTAACCATTTAATTGTGACGGCCTCCATGGTCGAGGGGTAAGGCTCTCGACTACGAAACCGAAAGTCGCGGATCCAAATCCCGGCGTGCGCAAGTAAATTTTATTTAATTAATTTGTGCTGTTTCACAATTAATTAATTAAAAATAATATGTAGTATATTTGCGCACGTTCCAGAGTGGAAGATACTCTCAGTATCGCCCTGGTGAAAGACCACCATTCAGAATTGAAACGTTGCTTGAAAAGGTATTTAGTCGTGTTTGGTGACCAGATCTGAATAGCCAGGTATTTCCCCACCTTCCTCTTCTCCTTCTTCCCCTTCCCAATACCTTCAGCCACACAACATTTCCCAATTCGGGATGCCATAGTCTCACTGGCTCCAGACGGTTGGGAGCAGTTGAGACTCTTGTGCGGTATTCATGTAAAAAAAAACAACAAAAAAAACGTTCTAAAATGGGTGTTGCAATTTAAAAAAATTGCTTCATTTTATAAAATTTCTCGTTTATTTTGACGCACTCTACTTTAACATCAATTAGCTTCGTCTCAAGTGGTTAAATCAATTATTATTTAAGTACGCATTTATGAGTTTCTAAATTGCTTTCTCATTTCATTTTATCGATTCATCGTTTGATTGGCTTAATGTTTCATCTATAAAGGAGTTTACTTCATTTTCAGAGATTTTTTTAAAGATTTATAGATGGCACTTGATCTCATTACATTACTTTATTTTCATTACTTTCATTTTTATCTTAAACTAAGTTACTCTACCCGCTTTCATCAAAGATTTGGACCCTTTTCTGTTTTTTTTTTTTTTTAATTTGCAATCCAAAAAATAAACTTACGCTTTTGTGTCTTGTCTTATTTTCTTACTGAAGCTCCATCATAGCTCTAGGTCATAGGTACCCAAAAATGGGGGTCCACGGATCGGAGTCCATTTAGACTGCACGCATATTAACGCAGCGCGTACGCTCGATGAACCTACTACACACTTGTAGCGATTTTGCGTCTACGCAGTCATGTTCATGTGCAAGTTTTTACAAGTTTTAATACCAGCAACTGAATTTAAAGTGCAGTTTATATAGGGTTATCAGCATTTCTGGCTTCAGAAAGACATTCCTGTTGCTTATCCTGCATTATGGACTATCCCAAGAAAGTTTTTGATTACTTTTCCATCTTCGTACTTCGTAGAAAGAGGTTTTAGCACGGTTACCAAATATCTTAACCCTTACCACTCCTTTGCCGGGTGCCAGCCGACATCACTATTTGTACGTTACATTCCGTTGTCGGCTGGCGACCGACAAGATAAGATGTGCCCGCGCGGAGCTAAACTTAAAACTTATCTATTCAGACAATCATATCCATAAATGGAAGAAATTCACACATAAATTGCTTAGCTAGGCTAGTCGGCTATTATTTACCTAAAGTTACTTATAGAATAAATACATTTTTTTTACGCACCGGTACGCAAATGCGCCCACAGCCCGCAACACTGTACATTACTAAATGTGTGAAAAAAATTTAAATATAAAAAAAAAACTTTTTTAGGTCATTTTATAAATATTCTCCAATCCTAAAAATTATAAATATTTCAAATAAATACCAACTCTTCTTGTGCCGCCAATCTTCTAATAAATGTTTATATCAATAGAAAAGGAGGATAAAATAGCAACTGTAAAAATCATATCGTTTCTAAGCTTAAATTAAGCTTAAGAAGCGACCTGTCACGTAAGTATGTTTTCTGTATCTGTTTGTGCATAATTAGATAGAGAATATGACGTAATATTTGTACAGCGCCCTTGAGGTGATTTTTCACAAAAATTGCGCTATACAAATTATCCAATTATTATTATTATATTTTCAATAAAGGTATGAATAAAAATGTATACATGTTGTTCATTTTTACAATTGTTTACACTACAAAAAAACATTGATGTTAATAAGTTAAAAAAACTTTAATATTAGACAGGAAAATTAAAATAACGGCAAGGGTCCACGGGGAAAAAGTTTGGGAACCTATATGCTCCAGGTGGAAATGTCACCGCGAACTGAAAACAGAAGTACTTAAAAGGCTGTTAAAATTTCATGATGCCAGGACTTATTTTCAGAGAAATTTTGGTTGATGTTAGTGATAGGTGCTTGTTTTTGTTTTCCTGGAATTTTCAAGCATAATACGTAATAAGTGTTATCCCTTTGATTCTAGTCGTTCCGTATCGGGAACCAAATGACGGTCCTCATAATACCCGTTCTATCTCCCTTTCTCTTAAGGTCAGACACGTGTTTTAGAAAGAGAGAACTCTAGATCTCAATTTACATCATATTCTGATAGTAGTTCGAAAGTGTTTGAACAGTAGGTAGGTACATATCTATTTCGTTCCCAAGTTTATTTGGAATAGTGGAAATAGTTCTCGGGAAACGATGGAACCTGATACTGAAAATAATACTCGTGCGCTAATGGAAGTAGATAAATAATTTTCTTCTAAAACGAAACAACTAACCCCGTTATAGTAGATCCTCTTATCTAATTTATTTAGGGCCGGTATTTCAGGCGCTTTTTAAGCTCGGCTTGAAAGATACTCGTATTTACATTCGTCCAGTTGCTATCTGGTAATACCTAATCCCGACAATCCAATCCGACTGATAACATTCTTGAGTATACTGAAATACCGGCCCTTAGAAAGGAACTGCAGTGAAAAATATTACGACTGCAAAACTATATTTACAAATATACTATAGGTCAACAAACGCCGATTCTGAATATGTAAGTTTCATTGTATACGTAGAATTTATAAATCGTTATTTAAAAGTGATTTAAAAACCATCTCATCAAAACGCCTTATTTCGTTGATACCATAGTAACGAATTCACGCGGTTGTTCGCCCCTAAATT
>JAHDVE020004022.1:0-154564 GCA_022606495.2 Halesus radiatus
AGCAGTTTGTTTTTATTAGTGCAGGGAAGGTTCAGAAAGTAGTTTGAATAAAATCCAATATGTAAAACTTTTGGTATAACGTTTTAAAATTAGTATGAAAAACATTGAACCCGTCATGTTTTATTTAGGTTAGCCCATAGATATAACACTCTACCTACTTGAGAACTTTATGATTTAGATATATTTCAAAAAAAATAAACGTTTGGAATTAAATAAAATATTCAAATGAATGTTTCTTTATTTGGAGATAGTTAATTTCGCTGTCAAATCAATTATGGCACCCTAATGACAAGAAAAATCCCGAGCAACGTTTTTAATCCCCAATGACTTAAATTTGACTGCCATTTTTATAAATATACTAGCTGGGGTATACATCAGCTAGTATATTTATAAAAATGGCAGTCAAATTTAAGTCATTGGGGATTAAAAACGCATAAATTTACACTGTAACTTATTTGCGTCAATTTTATTTGCCCAAATATTACGTCCTGTTTAAAAGTAACTGATTTTAAGAGCAATCTGTACCATTCAAATCTAACTGATTAAACATGGAAAAGATCGCCCTTAGTGGGTGAAAGCCATAAAGCAGAAAATATGTTTTATGAAGCAAAATTTTCATACGGTCAGTTCCAGCATTATCAATTTTGTACAGAAATTTCTGTGTAGAATGTAATTCAACAAAATTCATTTCCATGAACATTCATCAATCATTTAACAATTTAAAAAAATAAGACAAGACGCCATATTGTTGTTTTCATATTATTCAAATGATCAATGAGAAAAATATATCAAAAAATGTGTTTAAACTCTCTGTATGTATCTCTGTATCCTAAAAATAGGGTTTAATAAAAATAAAATAAAAGAGGAATATTTTGTGACTCAATCCAAACAATGAACTGAATAAATATTTAAAATAAATATGCATCTATTTGTGAAATAGTAATATTTATTTACATAAAATTCCCGTTTCTAGAATATTAATCAGGAACATAATATTTGAACCAAAAGCAGCCTAGAAAATAATAAGGTTGTATGTTAGTGCTTTAATTTAGTGCGTCTAGAGTAGAGTGTGCGAGTGGGAGAGGATGTAGTTTCCCCGCAACATCTTGGTCGTGAAGTGTGTACCCCGACCGAGAACACACTGAGGCGGGGGCGGAGGGCGGAGAGAGGTGGTGGAGTGCTCCATCGCGCCCGGAGAGGCCGCGGCGAAAACATCAAAGGAAGGGCAGGAAATGTAGCAAGTTAAAAAGACCACCGTGTAAAAGTTACTTGTTATTTAAACGGTCTATGATCTTTGGTTGTATGTAAATATAAGGGGTTTCGATCTGGTGCCAATGTAAGCTACAGAATAAGAAAACAGAACATGAAGATCGTAATTGATGGCAAGTAAAAATAACCACGGTGTCAAAACGACAGGTTATTTAAAAAGCCTACGCTCTTCAGTTGCACGTATATATTAGGGGGTTTGATCTAGTGCCAATGTAAACAATAGAATAACAACAATAACAACACAGAAAAATGAGTATAATTACGATATAAAAATATAGTCACAGGTAAAAATGACTAGGGCGTCAAAATTACTTATTTTTAAAGAGCCTGAGCCGTGAGGGTGAATGTACATACTTATAAGGGTGTTTGATTAATGTACCAACATCAATGTGTTTGTCTCGACACGGGAATTTTCCCAGTGAGACAGACATCGAACATGCCTTTGTTATTATGTTTTATCAAGATTAATATATTTTTTTTAAATAACATCTAAAGGGTAGAGACGATGTCAAAAGCAGCAAATTTTTACTTTGATTTTCCTGCTACATATTTTTTCATTTATGGATTATTTTCTTTGTATTTGTTTTTTTCCCTCGCGTTACTCATAACTGATTTTGTAAATGTATATTTAAGTACGTAGGTCTGTATAAACACTTATGGTATATTTTTCTTTCGGATACAGTATAAAATAAAATGATAACCATAACCTTTTCTTCTACAACTTTTGCTACTTTATTTGTTTACATGTATAGTTTTCTAGAAAACTTTTGCTTTATTTTTGGTGAATAGCTACTTTGATTTTGTTGTACTTTTATGTTAAATTTGTATACTTTTCAACCAAATTTTGTATGTGTATTATTACCGTATATCCCTGTCCGCTGTTTTGTTATTTCTACTTCAGTTTTGTATCTTATTTGTATCACTTGTGTAATGTAAATTTTTCTCTTGGCCCAAAGTGAGTTTGATAACTCACGGGATTGCTATGTCTATAATAATAATAATACTTGGACGATTTATATAGCGCCGTTTTTGTGAAAAATCACCTCAAGGGCGCTGTACAAATACTACTTGCTAGGGTTTATCTTATTATGTACTTATACAGAAAACATACTTACCTGGTAGGGCACTCCAGATTAAAACTTAATTAAATTACAATGGTGTATGACTTGACTAATGATGGCTGCACGCACAGGACACATATTAGAAAACACTGCACATTGAATGACATTGAAGTAACTGTTTAAATCCTATTTGTCATTTATATTATATACATTAGAAGGTTATTGACAAAAGAAGAGTAGGTGCTTATTTGAAACATGATTTTATTTGAGATTTTTTTTGATAATAATTATTTACATTTACGAATAATAAAATTATTTGTTTATTAGGTAACTGAACCATTCATGGATATGACTGTCCGAAGAGATGAGTTTTGAGTTTTGATCTGAATTCTGTCGAGTCTTTAATCAATCTTAGATCATATGGCAGTTTATTCCAGGCTTTAGGGCCTGACACGCTGAAAACTCGCTCACCAAACTTAGTATCTGGTGTGCGCTTTAGTTCCTTCAGCCTCCCGATGACCGATGCCGTCGCTGATCTAAGAGTTGACTGGCGTGAATTGGAATTTTCTGGGATGCAGAGTTCCGATAGGTAAGCCGGGGCCATCCCGTTAATTGATTTAAATACCATCCAGCAAAGCTTGAACGGGATTCTTTCAGGACATTTGAGCCAGTGCAGGTTTTTTAGATGTTCTGAAATGTGGGAGTATTTAGATACGCCTGTAATTAGTCTTGCCGCAGCGTTAAAAACGGATTGTAATTTGTTAATTTGATAGTTGCGGAGGCTTTCATATATTCCATTGCAATAATCTAGACGTGAAACAACGTACGAATTAACCAACATTTTTGTAGCCTCTGTTGGCAAGTTTCTCCGCACTGCTTTAATTTTACTTAATTGGAAGAACCCTGTGCTTACAGTTCTGTTCACTTTGCTTTTAAAGGACAAATCAGCGTCCAGATTGACTCCTATGTAGCAAGACATAAAATAATTTAAATATATGTTTTTAAACCGCACTTGATCGTAATCGTTCTGAATAAGTAATTAGTATTATTAAGGATGGAAGATAGCAGATAGCCAACTAGCAAAGGGCCTTCTTTATAATAAGATTGCAAAACGAAGGAGTATTGTGAGGGTAAAACTTAAGAGAGTGAACAGTGTGGAGGTAAACACCGAGTCTTAGGAATTGAGGATAAAATCAGGAAAACTTAAGATATGTGTTCCCGTTTTATCCAGGAAAATGATATTACCTTAAAATTCGATGTATAACACCTGGTTGACAGAGGTTAATGGATTGCAAATGTGGTTGGAAAATAGATTTAAAAACAGCAAATTGATAGCGAATTTTCCAAAACTTTTGGCGTCCGCTATAATTGACAATATTGTATGATAGAATAACAAAGGAAACAACCCTTTAAACAACATTTTAACCCCGCATCCAACATTTCCCAGAAAGTGTTTTTTTTTAAATTTGGACTTTATCAAGAAGTCCACCCGTCCTGGTAATTAAAATAACAATTGACCGCTGCAGGCGTCATCACTCGGTAAAATCAAGAAAAACTCCTAAACCAATTACGCGAACAATATGGCCCCAGTGGCAATGATGAAGTCGGGGTTAATATTTTTCATGATATAATACGAGAATGCCAATTGTTATTAAAAAGCCGGAAATTCGCGGAATCTCTTTGAGTTGGGGTGCTTTGTATGACTTCTGGACAAATTAAAATGAGCACACTTTAATTGAACAAAAGCAAGAAAAAAACATTGGTACATTTCCGAAAATGAACAATTCATTTGGTATTTATTATGATGGTTGACTTTTGAGTGCTTCTCTTTCTCCTTATTGAATCAATTCAATGTTACGAGCACCCATGCAATGTTCATCATGCTTGTAACTGGGAGGTAAAAGTAAAATAATAATCATTATCTTACTTTTTTAAGTAATACATTAGTTCAGATGCTAACTTCAAATGACATTTATATAGATATTTTACTGAGTCAGTTCGGAAAGTTGCCAGGATTGATAAGATAAATACGAAGTCGGGCATAATATTGGAATTCAATTAAAGGAGTATTAAAACAGCAGTTACTTTGACAATTCCAAACACAAAATACGACTGGATGTCAAAGCCGGGAAACTTTATATCATTCCGGCAGTCAAACATTATATCTTCCAATTATTCCTTGTCTCTGAACGTTATATACTTGTAATATACAATACAACGTGACAGTTACCTTCATTTCATTCGGATAATAGCTCTCCACTCAATGAGCGATGGATGCAAATGATGTAGCTACCACCCTGAAATATATATATATATCACTCAATTTAATTTAATTGATGTTATTATTAACCATTATGTTTACCATTTTCTTTATTTTATTTTTCATTGTTATTTAATTGTCATTTTAATTTTCCATTTTCTTTTTTTTATTTTGTAGGAACTATGCTTATTAAATTAATCCACTGGCAACTTTTGCCGAGTGGTAACAATGACGCGGGCATGCGCGTTCAGTCGCGACCCGATTGAACAGCTAACTTCAGAATGAGCTGTCATTCGGGTTTGTGTGACGATCGCTTGCAGTTCATAATTCCCACATATTGATAATAATCTTCCGTGTTTTCTCCTTCTAAAATATTGTGTGGATTAAAGTGAAATAAAGTTGATCTGTTTTAATAAGAATTCTATTATTTTGAATATCCCTATCCACACTTTTAGCACTCCGATAGTATATTTTAACCTTTTTTTATTAACTTCTCTACTAATTTGAAGGTAATAAATTGTACATATCTAATGTAATATGGCAGATTGGGTTTGCACGATTCACCTAGTCCTGCTGGATTAAAAACTTGAGATAAAAAATAAATAAGTTTACTCAAGAAAGATTTTAAAGTACTCTTCCCACGCCAGCCCATAAAACCTTCAAAGTTTAATCCTGAAATAATTAACCTACGGTTAATCAAATTCACTGACGGCGAACACTATATAATTTCGAGTCAGGCAGCAAATTCACCCTTTCTCGCACACGTTGACAAATTGGGATAATAATAATAATATTTGGATAATTTGTACAGCACCATTTTTGTGAAAATCACCATAATACATAATATTTTTGTTCCAAGGCTGTATACTACTACTAAGTATGGATAATCTATTATAATATATATAACTTTCACTCTCTGCAGTGTGAGTGTGATAATATTGACTTGTGTGAATGCCTGCTACAATTTTAAAGAGCGCGAATATGTCCACGCATTAACATGAATATAAATTCGGAGACGGAATTCCTTTGAAACTCTTCACCATTCCGTGAGTCGTAAAAACAAAAAGAAATATTTCCGCCCAAGTCCGCTGCAGAAATGGCAATTAAAAGTGTAAATTTCTCTAGAAAACTTGGCGTCGTCGACGCTTTTAATTTGGAATGGAATTTACGGCGAGCTTTTAATAATTCCGTCCCTTCTCCGCGGAACCCGGAACCCGGAGCCGCTCGGACCGGGAAGATATCACCCTCTAAACTTTATTTAGAACTTACAAGTTTTAGGAACTCGCTGTTCTCCTTGCGATTTCAAGCTTTTTGGCGTTATGGGGATATTATGCAAGAATATATGATTAAAATGCAGGCTTAGGGTGTAATATGGCTTTCAAAATCAAGTTAAGCTTTCCAGTAAGCCTGGAATATACTTGTTGCAAACAACCACATAATACAACGTATTACATGTCATTATTATTGAAGCGAAACTCAAAAAGGAATCCAAATGAAAATCTTGCCCGCTTCAACGGAAGCAATCTCCCTAACAAGGCCCTCCATCGACATACTCGGTGTACCTAACCGTAAGTGACTAGTTGAGGTTTGAGATACAGGGGCCTCATTAAAGTTAAGTTAAGTTAGCCTCTCAGAAGCTGGGAAGCACACTGTACAGGGCCCACAAATAATATCCGAGTACAAAATCACGGGTTCTGGTATTCATGCATTAAGGCGGTCTCTGAATATTAAATAAAATAAATAACAATGATCAGTTCTCTAAATATTGTCACAATAATTGATGTATCGATATGTTCCTTACGGAAACTGGGAAGCAGAGTCTCGGCAGATCCCACGCTACAGCGAATAATAAATACCAAGCCATATCGCATTGAAACTATCCGCCATAATATTTGCTTTCCATGTGATATACGAATTCCTTTTGTCCCATGTCCCCAGCCGACAGAAGAGGAAATAAATTATGCATACCGTAAAAAATCACAATTATTCTGAATATTATAATATTCAAAGTAAGAAAAAAAATTTCAACGTAACAGAAATACAGAAACTGAATATATTATTTTGTTTCACTGTTCAAAGGCGAGATTTTTTCACCCATGAGAGGGAACCATTTATCATTATTTTTTATTAACTGCGAAAATGAAGTGGTTACTTTATTATTTACCCAATGTCACAAGCCAAGTATTTCCCGCATAATATTAAATGCTTTAGAAGCTTACCCCCACCAAAATATGAGTCAGATTCTGTACACAAAGTAATAAAATACATCTTTAAGACTCAGGTTCACCCCTCCTATCTCCAAAAAGACTCCACACAGCATAACACTAAGAGTTATTTTCTATAGTGCAGTTTTGTGAAGGTTCACCTCAAGTGCACATTACACTAACTAACCTAATATAATTGTAAAATAACAGATATACTACATAGTATATCTGTTATTTTAGTATATATACGAGTATATACGCAAATTAAAACTATGACATAAAACATTCATGAGCAACAGACTCACTTACGAGTACATGCACAATTTAGAATAAACTAGGGGTATATATAATCAAATGTAAAGTACGAATATCAAAAAAGCAAAAAAATCTACGCAAAATAACCTAACCTAATATAATTAGAAAATAACATATATATTACATGCATGCCAATTAAAAAACAAATTTATAAAAAATATTTACGAGTAGTAGACTCACTTAGATGAACATTTTAAAAATTATACTATAAGTATTTAGAAGCCAAGGGTGTAAATAACCAAATATAAAGCAGGCACAAAAAATAACAGCAGAGCAAGAGAATATTATATGACATTATATGGATGGTTTTTCCCTGGATACTAAGGGTATTAAATAACAAGGAGGAGAAAACCGCAACTAAATAAGCTATTTTATTTGGAAAACCAACAGTTTACAATAATTATTACATATGGTAAATATATTTAAAAAATGAACGAATAATTTTTCACTTAATAGCTATGGAGGATCAAAAGAAAAAATGTCCTGAAATTCTATTTCTACGTACGTGAAGTTATATTTTATATTGGATAGGATTTTTTGAACAATTTGGATTTTAAGACACGTTTGAACTCTGGTAAATTATGGATGTTAGCAATATTTGGAGGAAGCTTATTCCAGCATCCCCAAAGATCACACTGCGTGAAGTTAATATAAATATAGGGCGGGGGGCTATAACTAATGAAGAACTTGCGATATGAAATCCCATAAATACATCTGAATGAATCGATGCGTTCAATTAAATTTATCACCAAGGAATTCCATCCAATATTCATGAGTCAGACATTCCGGTAACAGGACGTCCGGTCATTCTAATGGCCTATTCGCTTATGGGATAAGGGATGTGCCAAGTCGGATGGTCGTTCCTTATCGGTAAATGTCTTTCAAGTGTTCAAGTTCTAATCTTGGCGACCCACTGTGCACCGCTTACCCACTGAGGAACACCTGCCAAATAATTGGAATGCGAGAGTGCACAGTGCCATAAATTACAACCAACGGGAACATTGAGCGTAGTGGAATATCTGCAATACATCGTGGTAACAATCGGATATTAATGTGCGAGTGTATACGACTTGGATATAAAATTAAAAATTAGAATGCATCCACTATAGTAAAAAATACATGAAAAAAAATTTATCGGTCTTATTATTTGAGCTTAATGCAGGAATAAATTCTCGTCTAAATATTCATGATATACGCTTATGTTTTCTAAGAATTTTCAGGTGAATGTGACTATGGAATAATATGTTGATCTTAAGGAGAGTATGGGATACCAGTAAAATATTATAACACTAACGAATGGACGAATGGAATACGGTTGACGCCAGTGGACGTCGTTTGTCCCAAAGAAACTGACGCGACAAACCGCTTTTTTCTGTCAGTTTGTCTGCCAATGTTAAGGAGGCCCAACTATCCGGGCAATAATAATCACGGTCTCGCCGAACTAGTTTTTAGGGATGAAGTTATATAGCGAACATCAATACAGCTTCATGATATGCCCAATGATGATAAAACGAACATATAACAAAAGAAAAATTGATAAAATTACACTACATTTAATAAAAAAAATTGTGCGACATGTCATATAATTAAGGTGTTTTAGAATTGAAAGAAGAGATTGTGTTGAAAAATTTAATTGACATTTTTTATTTAACATGATTTTTTTTACAATAACATATAAATAAAACACGATTCATACAGTGTAACAAAAAATATAATATAGATGTTCTTCACCATAAAGAAAAAAGGTTCTTGAGTTTGATGAGGGATTTTCGCAAAAACAGTAAGATCATACCATAAAATATGTTTGTACAGTACAGCAGGAAAATACGATATAGTCGTGTAAAATTAGTGAGTTATAAATAAAATAGTATTAAAGAAAAGAAAAGAAAACGCAAGGTTTGTGTAAAAATAAAAACCCAAAAATTTAATAATAAAATAACAGATAAAGACTGCTACAGTAGTTTGAGATAATTTTTAAATGAAAAATGTTTTTGTCTTAAGCCACTTTATTTTATTTATATATATTTCTGCATTCGGCCGGTTTCGGTTGGACTCAATCTTCTTCAGGAATGTACAAATATAAACCAAAAAAAACATTTTCCATTTAAATTATGATGTCAAGCCACAAAGTGATTGCTTTCTTCGATAATTTTTTAATTTATGTTGATATTCATTGATATTTTCTAATTTTTAAAATTTGAAGGAAGACATAAGAGGGAACATTATGTGAAACTGTTCAAGGTTTATTCATTAATTTAACAGGAAAGGTAATTCCTAACTGAGATGAAGACGAAAGTATAGAACCTGCATGGAAACAAGTTTAATGAAGGTAGATGTTGATTGGTCCTCCTGCTCGAGCAAGTGTCAGGAAATTTTATTTTGTTGGTGAACTTTAGGTTGGCGGCTGTCTTAACGAGTTGGCTGAAGGAGTGCATGGAAAATCCCCAAAGTAACCTAAATAATACATATAGGAATAATATTTAACTTAATACCTATGTGCCGCGAAATTTGTAATTAATATCTAAGGTGTTTATGCATTTAAAATCTGTGCACAAAGTTATGTTTATTTTTTATATCTTGTCTTATTTTTGGTAGACTACACATGTTCAAATTGATAAAAAAAAAATGATTAAATAAAATAAACATCAATCAATAGTATGACAAACTTTACAATAAATAAAACAAAAACATTTTTTGATGTCACGCTTTTCCGGAAATATGTTATGAATAAACGACCCAAATAATGACGGGTTAAAAGAGAAATCGGCCAACTGTTTATTCTGCCAAACCTATTATTGCTGAAGAGAAGAAATAGAAGGAAAGAGAAACGTTCCACGGTTTATCTGATATAAAACATGCAAGTGGGACAAAGCGAGGGGAAATGGAGAAAATATGATCCAGTAGATAAGAGAGATACGATAACATGAAAGGAAAGACCGGCCATTAGTATCGTCGTGAATCAAAAATATCTACGATCTTATACGAACAATTCGTTTTTTTTGTGTGATAGTAAAACGAAAAAAAATTACTAAAATTGAGCAATGTAGTGAGTGATTCGATATGGATCATTTATTACCTATTACTTAATGAAGGCTATGTTTAATGTGAGATAAGGAGGCTTGTCTATATTGATACTGTATTTAAGAAGAAAGTGGAGATTACTATTAATAATCTTTAATCATTGAAGAAAATAATGTTAACAAACCTAAATGAAAGATGAAATCGGACAAAAGGACAGAAAGTAAAAATATCTCAGTCGCATCTGGGATTCGAACCCAGGTCCTCTGCCTATCCGGGGCAACGCTCAATCGACTTAGCTAATGAGACAAGTTCAATTTGTGTCATCTTCACCGATATCATATCTCAAATTCAAGATTTGTGAATATTATTTTCCATTTTTAATCTCATATTATTGGCAGCTATTTTTATGATGTTTACAAAGTTCTACCCGAACTCAATTGCAAACTTAAACAGTGTCTCGGATTTACATCCGACTTTTTTTATTTATATGAGACATCTATTGACTTTTTGATAAAAGTCTAAAGAATTCCATTTTTAATTATTAATTATTTTTAGCTATTAATTATTTTCTATTTTAGCTATTAATTATTAATTATTTTTAGTTATTAATTATTAATTATTTTCTCATTAGCTAAGTCGGTTGAGCGTTGCCCCGGATAGGCAGAGGGCCTGGGTTCGAGTCCCAGATGCGACTGAAATATTTTTAGTTTCTGTCCTTTTGTCCGATTTCATCTTTCATTTAGGTTTGTTAATATTATTTTCTTCAATGATTAAATATTACAATGAGGTTTTTAAATCTCAATAAAAATAATTAATAATTAAAAATATTAATAATCTGGTCATTTTGTAATGGAGTGATAAATAAAACGATAATAAGAATTAAACAAAACAGAATTCAATAAAATGCCATGTTTCATTTAATGGATTGATTAAATCGTTAGCCCCCTAAACTCGTTATTTCCGAAGTATTCTCCGATTAATATTAATTAAGGAACCAACCATAAAAATGTATGAAAATAAATGCAATAAACACAAGGGCTAGCTCTCAAAAATGGCCATGAACATCACTTCGTACTTTGTTAACTCAAGCAATACTACAAATGATTTATATGTAAATTCTATATGGGGGTAGTTAGGAAAATGCATAAAGTTTCAAAATACGAAAATCTTTTAAATTCCATAAAATGCATACCAAAATATCATAAAATAGATGGCGTTTGAAAACTAGTAAGGCAGATTTGAACGTTTTACCTAAAATTTCAATTTAAAAGATTACAATTTGAAGAATTTTGTTTTTTGAAACCATATATATTTTTCTAACTATCCGTATAGAATTTTATATAGATTATTCATAGTACTTCTAGCGTTAGCAGACTCCAAAGTGTATATTTTTGGGTGCTGCCTGATTATGCCATTACTATTTGACGATCTTAAATTAAAATTAATGGGGGGGGGGGACTATGATCGCTATACAACTTCGTGAGATAGGCCTCGCACACTTATTATATAAGATATTCCTCGTATATGTAACAAGCATCATTGTCCGATGCGATATTACGGAATAGACCGTTATTTAGTAAAAAAAATAGTAAAATTAAATCAAATACTAAATAATAAAACTATTTTTAAACTTTATATTAATTTTAACTTCGTATTACATGAATTCTGTTCGTAGATACAAGAGGCTTTTAAATAAGGGTATGCTATACCAGTGTATAGTAATAAAGTGGGATTGGGTGTGGGTAGGGTTGATGAACTATTACCGCCACAAATGAAGCCGCCCACACCCCACATGGGACGCAACATCCCGGAAACACCATCAGCGTAATTATAATGGATTATCTATAGGCGGCCGTGAAAGCTCCAGGAGATATTTCAACGTAAACAAGTTATATAGAATAGACGGAGCACTCCCTTAAATATATGTGAATTAATTGAAAATTATATTAAGAGTTCTTAAATTGAAGTACGATTTCGATGAAAATTACGGAAAGTAATAAGGTGGCGCAATTGGATAGAGCACTGGTCCCGGATAGACCGAGAGGTGTTGGGTTCGAGTTCCAGATTGAACGGTTTCCTTTTTACTTTCGATGTGTTTTTTTTCCGTTTCACATTATTACATTTTAGATTTGTTCATATTATCTTCAATGATTAAAAAAAAGAACACAATTTAGATTAGATTACATTTTTATAATAATAATCATTTCAATTAAAAAGCCTAATGTCACGACCACACGATCGCCCAATCATCCAATCCAAACGTTTGGGCGATCGTGTAGAGAAGTAGTTCGTGATCGTTAGGTCAACGTTGGCTCGAGTTCGGCGATTTTGCTCGAGATCGCTCCGGTGGCGAACTAGTTGGCCCAACCATTAAATTAGTTGGCCGAACTTGCACGAAGCAGCCTCCACACATTGGCGGTTCAGTACGAGTTCGGCAGGCGATCTCGGCGGACATGTTGCGTGAAGAATAAAACATGACTGAACTATGTTGATATTACAATAAAATACTCAAATATGCAACGAACCCCCAAATAAATGCCAAAATATGCATTATGCATATTATGCAAACGATAGAAATAATTAAATATTTCGTATAGAGCCGCTTTTTTCATGAAAAATCAACTCAATTTTGAAATGCCTATAATCTGGGCTAGTAGTTATATTTTTGGCGCTGCAATCTGACTCAGGCTATGCATAAAAATAAAATACGGAACTAAAACAGGCGCAACAGCTATCGAGAAGCGGTAAGGTCTATAAAATTGAAATTCGTCATATTTTTCTAACATTTTGAAAGACAAAAACATGTGACAAGATATTTTTTATTGGGAAGTTCAAAAAACAAATCAAGTGTGATTTTGTGATTCCCGATAATCATTATTTCATGGATGGCTATTATTTATTTCCAAGATTATGAGTACCTAATGAGAAACGAATTGTGTCAATAATATTATAAATTTCGGTAGATTTTCTATGAATATCGGTAGATCCATCGATTTTAGCTAAAATGGCATCATTAGTTTGGAATCCGTGATTGAAACGTTGGCCGATCGTGTAGTTGCCCGATTTATAGTCACTATACGATTTATAGTCCAACTCCGAACCGAGTTCGGGTTGGGACGTTGGGCGATTGTGTGATCGTAACATAAAGCATGTGTTCAAAACTCTCGAACGGTGATGAAAGTTGTATTTCCAGGTTTCCTGTCCGGAATTCAATTCGGAACAGTCGTTTTCATGGTGTATTTAAATATCCTGTTAAGGGGATCCACTATGAAAAAACCTAACGAAATCACGCACTCCTTATGCAGGTGGCAACATGGCCGCATGTTTCGATTTACACAAAAAAAAACATCACCAAAATGCATTTTTATTTTATTTTGTAAAAGCTCTGGTACATGCATTTAATTGTTTTTCGGTCACATCCTAAAAAAATAGTTTACCACAATGAACAATACGACAATATCCGAAAAAGGGTTCGTAAGTAAGAGATTTTGAACTATAAACATTTTTTTAGGTCTGGTACTTTACTTCTTTCTAGGCTTATAAAAAGACTCAGTTATTCAAGGCAGCCAGCTTAACTGAAATTATTAATTAACACGACCATGATAATGTGGCGGTTTCGCTTCACCCCATTATGTACATGGTATTTAAAGTGGTGTAGCAACGAGCCTGCCAATCACAACGAACAATAGGTTTTCAGATTGTGGTTTATTGAAAAATCACTTAAAGGGCGCTCTTTACAGTGAATAAAAGAAAACAGAAACACGAAGACACTTATACTATACATATTAAACAGAGACACGTTACTATATCTTATACCTATTTTGCACAATTGAAAACATACAAAATTTATTCCTCATTCTACCTCGCAGTCTAAAACATTCACCCAGTCAAATAACGGCATAGTAAATAGGTAGTCCGCAATGCATCGTTTTTCGATCAGATCAAATTAAGTTTAGTAGTAGGGAAGAAAGCGCCGCATGAGAAAATCAAACGGTTGATTGAATAAACAAAAAAATCGAATGCATCAACCATGTTGGCTGCGGAAGTAGTGCCACAGGCGGAAAAAAAACTTTCAGGAATTAATAATATTTTCGGGCATTATTTACTTAGTTGCCTTGGCGCGAGTCGCCTCAAGGCCCGGGTCCGGGCGGTTGCTATGCCGCTGGGTACATATCCGGAATGGCTACAGCATCTTGAGATTCTGATGCGGTGGGCGGGAGATACCCAAGTGGTGATTCGTAATATTCTGATGGTACATTTTCTGGTCTTTAGAACAGAGCTGTTAAACTTCACCAAATACCATTTAATTATAAAAGATACAATATAATCGAATGGGCTGCTTGAAACGGTAGCGATGATAATGATCAGATCTAAATAGCCAGGTACTTCCCAACATTCCCCATCTCCTTCCTCTCAAAATATTCCACGGACAAGGAAGGTCATAACTTCACTGGCTTCGGGCGGTTAAGACTTTTCGTATTGGGTATCGCATTCAAGTGAAAGGTCGAAGGTTAACTGAATAAACTCGAATGTTACAATATCAATAATCCCGACTCATGAAGACCCTTTAAAAAATAGTTAACTGACTGTCACTGACATTAAATCTAATTATGGCCACCACAAAAAGGCCTGAAAAACACCGAAAATACACAAGCTAGCAAAAGGAAACGAACCGCATTTTTTCAAAATGTGTGAAAGTATAAGGTACCTGGGAGAAACGAGTTATCCATCAGATTTGATGTTTTTCTTGTTCAACCTCGCTTAAAAAAATATCATGAACTCTCATTTAGGTAATAAAACTCAATAAAATTAACGTCAACATGATACATATATTGGAGTTTTTCATCCTCCGTTAATGTTTTTGGCTTATTTTCTTCTACCTCCTACTCAGACGACATCATGTGTGAAAACCTGACGTGTTAAGTTTTCGATAATGGATCAGCACTCGTAATCGACATATGATTGAAGACTACCGCCGCCCAGAGTGGCAATGCGCTGCACCGGTGTGGTGTAATACAGCAAGGAGTGCAGGGGCGTGCCGCCCTCGCCTCCAAGGCAGCTGCAGCGTCTGGGCGGAATCTTGTATATTAGGCGGATGCGCCGTGGGCTAGATGCTAATCGGGCATCAGCAACTTATTGCGCAATTGACTGGAGAACCCGCATATACTGCATTATGATTATATTAAATGGAATATTCAATAATAAAGGCATACCGCTGATCGGTTGCAAACTCATGTTTCCCATAAATAATACATGTAACTAAAGCAGTAATTACAGAAATCTCAGTGGCTACCATACTAGATACGTAACAAACATTCATAATATCTTATTTCATCCATTCTATACCGATTTAGTGCCCAAATAGCATGCTTTCTCCAACACACCAAGAGTTTGGCGCGTTGTAGAAGACATTTCTCAGAAAAAAGATTTCAAAGCTCAAAACGACAGACCAAATAATACTAGAGATGTCCTAAGACGCAAGGGGAAGACACCAAAACAAGGGGAGGCGAGCTAGGCATACCGCCGATTTACGCTAAACAGCAAAAAAGTGTACAGGGTTAAACTACTCACCCCGTTACATGCACTATCACAGGCGACAACAGACCGCAATAGCTACCAGCCATAGCATAAAAGAAGAAGACAAATTCAACGGATAGCTAAGAGATCTTGACTGCTTACCAGTGTTGCCATCGTGACGGATTTCCCGTTATTTCTAGCGGATTGGAGTGTCTCCGAAACGGAAGAATTCGTGGCCAATGGAATTTAAAAGTTAACGGATTTTCTGGCGGAATCGAATAAAATTATTTATTGAAGACAAGAATCAAAAACCAAAGCCCAAAAAACCCCGCGTCGATAGCTGATGCGCCTTTTGTGGTTTCGTGGTTTTAGTGGTCAGCGAAATAACTGACGGAAATCCAAGTCAGTGTTAACGGAATCTGACGGAATTTACCGTACATGATAGCGGAAATGTAGACGTCAGTCTTCGATTAACCTTGTTAAGGGGAGCTGTTCTTGTGTAATGGCTGAACGAGCGATTTCGGATTGGTGACTCGATTCGACGATTTGGTGACACTACTTTAATTTAGTATTATGAATTTCTGGTTTGCCCTAACCTTAGTTTATTTCAGTCACGATGGTGACTTGGCGCCCAAATCTCAGTTAATACGTGGTTACGAAATTAATACTTAAATAATGCAATACTTATCATTTGTCAACTATTTTAGAAATTGGAACACACCCTGAGATTATAATCAATTCAATAAAATCATCTTGATTCTGAACTAACTTACAGTCATCAATTATATAAAATAAATTTATATTGTTTTACTTTTTTTTCATCTACACAATCTTAAAGCAATAAAGGGGTTATGGTACTGTGCCTGTCTCACTAGGAGAACCTGTGTTGAGAGCAGGCAACGTTTATAGTTTACAATTTACAGTTTACAAAGTTTACAAAGTTTGCAAAGTTTACAAAGTGTACAATTTACAAGTAAAATTACAGTTACTATAATATTCCTTTTATTTAAACCGGAATATTTTTTTTATTTAATCTATATCAAATTTAATAATATTATTATTAAGTTCTGCAAGTATTTTTAGTTTTTATTATTGTGACAGCTGTTTCGGCGTTCAAAGAATGAAATAATCAAGAGTACATTTGGCATCCATTTACATTGGTGAGCTAAAGTAACTATTACAAAAGGTTCAGCTTGTTTACAAAAATCGAATATTTTATTTTGTTTTGAATCTTTTATAAATGTTTTATAATTTGCTTACCGCAGTCAAAATCGCGTGAAACAAACGCGGACGGCAGTGAAGTAGGCTGGTGCCAAAATGGGTGTCACGTGACCTTTGCCCCCAGCCGTCGAAATGGTACGTTAAGTTAACCTCAGTGCTCAAAACAAAGTAATCAAGGTTGAGTTTATAAAATAAAGAAAAGTTATATTACTTGGATGATTGAAAATGCACAGACTTGTTGACTAAACACACTCCATTTTTTGTGAAAATTTCGCCAGTTCCATTATTTTAAATTGTGAGAGTGTAGATGTCTTGTATCGTGTAGGAAGTGAAATGTTTAGTTTTATCTGTGTTTTTGTCCAAAGGATGTACGAGTATGTATTTGTAACGGAATTCTATGTCGTGTTCTAGTGTCATATGGACAGTCGCATTGTGAAGTATTCAATAAATTTATGTTCACGTAGATAAAAAATACCATATTGTTTTGGATTGCAAATATAGGTACCGACACTGAAAACTTTTCAAAAGTGGGAGTACAGCACAGCACTTTGCTTAAAGTTTTCTGTGTTTTGAATACAGTTTCCATATATGTTTTTCTGGATAATATTGACCAACAAAAGATCTTTGGCATGTGTTGTGGAAGGGTTTTGATTTTTTTACTATTTATATTTAATTCGAATATAAGTGCCATGGTAAATTACATAAGATAAATTACGGATACCAAACGGATTACAAACAATGGACGAAATGAGCATCAAAACGCGCTCCCCGAAATATATTTTAAGATAGTGGGTATAATTTAAACGATAAACGTGATGATAAAGGCGAGGTAGGCCTCGTTAAAACGATCTGACAACCTATCGGGGATGAAAATGCGAGGAAATGCGCGTTTCTAGAGAATTTGATAACGTTAATGTGATCTGCACTGTCACTTTCTAAATAAAAGTCGTGTCTTTGTCAAAAATTTACAGGCAAAACGCGACCAATTTGACTGGATATTAATTACCTCACTTTTATATTGCGTCTATTTGCTTGAAGAGCGATCGCCGGACACGGCAGACCTATGCCTCAGGACTGTGTGTATCTAGATATAAATAATAATGTACACAGTACATATCCGTCGTCTAAAACAGCTGCCTTTAAACGGGGAGTCGGTACTACGGTCACGGGTCATTTGATGTATACCCCTTTCAGTAAAACAGATAAGGGGTGATTTGTTACTTTCTGCGTAAGGACTGAATTTGTCAGTCTGTAGATTATGCTGGTTGATGGCGGGGCCTGTTAGGTGACGGGAGACGGGAGGAATGGGATGAGATGACCTTGAGGCGGTATTGGGATTTGCTAAAATCAGGTTTTTTTCAAGCCCAGTTTCGTAGGAATGAGAATAGTCTAAGCCAAAGCAGCCCCGCTTAATTATTAACAACTTAAATAAATTGTTTCAGAGACACCGTATAAACAGAGATGGTTTGATATAGTGTTATGAACTTAAGAGGAACGGCTGCGCGGCCTGTTTCAAACAAAACTTATTCACCACCTAAAGCTAATGATCTTTGTTTTCATCAAGAAGTATAGTAAATATCTAGTACGGATTAGAAGTCATTTATTTATTTTTGTTTTACATTATGAAATATAGGCCATTAAAGGAATTGATTTTTGGCGATTTTAGAAGCGCCTTTAACAATTATTTGGGGGCTAACGGTGATGTAAAAAAAGTTTTACCCCGTCTACTTTGAATATATAATGATAAAAAAAATTAAAAAAATATATTAAAATAAGATTATGGTGGAACACAATATGGTGGAATAAAATATCACCAGAAAAAGTTTTTTTTTAATGTTTTATTTAATATTTTTATTTACGTAATCATATTTACATAGCAAATATGACAATTAAAAATAAATATATATATATATGATAATTAAAAAATATATATATACCCACAAATAATTTTCTAAGTTGCGTCTAAAATTACGAAAAAAACTATTTTTTCAAGGCTTCATAATTTAAAACAAAAATAAATAAAATACTCCCCATAAGCACTAGATATTTACTAATCCTTTAATTCAAAAAAATATATATGTATCATTCAGTTTGGATGGTTATTTTGGCTTCAAATCCAAAATTAAGTTTTGTATGGAAACAGACAGCGCAGCCGTTCCTCTTAAGGTTAGAATAATGTGTACTTAAATTAATAGAATCAATGAGAATCCACATTCTGAGAATCAATTACTATACACTTACGTAAATTCAAATGACCAGATCGTTTAAGAGCAAAATACATAATGTTTTAGGGCGAAATTCGATAACTGGATCAGTGATAATTACGCCTTTTCGTTGCTGAACAAACATCTCTACCGACAATTGAAATGCCCATCCGATAAACGTAGCTCTGGGGAAATATTTATCAAAATTAATTGGGAAACATATAAGCATTAAAATTCCATAAATTGACCCCCTGGTTATAATCTAAGCAGAAAAAGAGAGAATTCAAAAGGTCCAAGGGGGGGGGGAAAGGAAGGTGCAATTAATTGAAGCTCAGTAAGGGCAGGGTTTAATGGTCGATCTGTTACGATACCATTGCTACTTTCTCGAATAAGATCCAAACTCGGAAGAAAAAAGATTTGAAGAATTTATTTGCTGGTTACAAGCAAATTAATATTTCAAATTTGTACCCTGCACCAAAGGAACAGTGATTTGATTCCCAAGTATTTGGCTTTTGAAAACCAAAAGTTGGGCAGCAAAATAATAAATCTAAAAGGGCATAGCAACTAAGACTCAGATTCGCCAACCTTTGTTGCATAAACGCATTATAAAATCATCTTGATAAAAATACAATGTAACGTATTTTTTTATATCTTTAAAACCAGCTAGGTACCTATATAAATTTATAATATTAATAAAATCAAAATACATTTCTTAAACCATACAGTAGATATAGCAGGATAAAGCAATAATAAAATTTTCACAAAATCATTGTTTACTGCCCCTGATACCCAAAAAATGTATATATATATAATAATTTGAGGTAAAATGTAATGGTGAAGATGGCCGTGATAGGTTGAAACCGGAACGGCGAAAAAGAGAAAGTAAAAAAAAACTTATTTAAAAAAAAGTACCTATAGAATTCATATTCCTGACGTTCATTATATGAAATAATGGTGTTTCGCTTACCATTTATTATTTTTGGAATAAAATGTTATTTTGGTGACCTATGGCATAATATTATCGTAATCAATTTAGCGACAGAATACTTCGGTGCTCATTCAAATGGGTCACCTTATGAAATATGTAATATTTAGTGTAACACGAATCTAGTAGTAACACTTATTCTCGCGCTAGTTTATCGCTGGTACAGTGTAATTCTCAGCTGTTCGTTAATACCTTGTTTATGCTAATTTCCTGAGCTGCGAAGTTGTGTATTGTGATGGAGCTGTTGGCGAATTTGGGCGGAAACGGTTAATTTAGTTATCTGCTAATGTATTCCCAGACACTGAGATGTGAAATGTGCGGAGTTAGGTGGTCTAGCTAGTTGCTAGCGAGGGGCGGCCGGGGGGCGGCCGGGGGAGGCCGGGGGCGCTGATAAATAACTGGAGAAAACTATCTTACCCGGGGAAAGGATGCGAGAGTTATGATCGAGTTATCTACACGGGCGAACAAAACTTTTCCATTATACAAAAGGTTTTTTTAAAAGAAGACCAAAATAAACTTATATCCACGGGTAAAAACGGAGAAAATCAAGAACTGTTCATAATTAAAATAAATGGTCATAACCCACACAACCCAACCTTCACAAACAACAAATCATATAAAACTGTAAAATGGGAAACTGAGCTAGTTTGTCTTTAATTCACTTTTGGAAAATGGTGGAAGGTGGATTTAGCTACCAACGTGCATGAATACTCGTACATCAGAACATCGAGTATGCACGTCACCGAAGTGTTGGAAGACAGAATAAAAACACGACAATCCGCTTTTCACTTAGGAAATTAAAGTTTAATGCAGATGATGACGTCTGCTTCTCTCCGTCCGCGGAGAATTCCGGGCGTCCTTTGAGCGGCCGCGAGGCTCTCTAATAGCGGGATTAAATTTTAAATAATGAACGTAATTTAGCGATTTTTTGCCGCCGTAACGCAATTAGCGCAACCGGCAGCAGTGGCGGCAATCACGGCCCATTTGGCAGAGCTGCTGGCGGGTTCATTAGCTCCTCGGGGCGACCGGCCGGCCGGTTCGGGCCGGTCCGGGAGCCGGTTGGGGCCGTTAGGGCGCTCGAGCGGAGGGAGTGCAGGGGGCGCTTATCTGCACTTTACTTTATTAAGTTGCGTTCATTCATATTATTACATTTTGGGAAACCACGCGTCTGCCTGCGATTTAACGTGCAGTTGCCCTTGACATTGGCTTTTAAATAACAAACGAAATTGAAAAAATAAGGATAACGAACATCGTTTTACGCCAGTTGGATTTTTTATTAAAAAAAAGATTATTTTATTTTTATTTATTTATTTACATTGACATTTACATTGAAAACATTTGTATTTGCAAAACATAGTAACATATCATCAATTGAGGTACATGTAAGTGTTTTATTATTTTTAATTTATTGTTGAAGTTCTTATCGGTGGGTTCCGAAAATGTACTAGAAAAAAGAAAATGAAGATACAGAAGAAAAAACAAAAAACAAACGAAAATTACATAAAGTGGCATAAAATAAAAAGACCTAAACCCTACCCTTAAAACTGCTGGTTCAAACCCAAGTTCATGTTAATGGCATATTTAAAACAATACTACAGTAACAATAAAACTATAATAATAAATCCGTCCAAGCAAGCAAACAAATGGGTTTTCCTCCTACAAGAAAACAATTTTATGGATTCTAAATTTTCAATAAAAACAAAATCCGCCGTGCGGATTTATCGGCAGTGACCCATTTGGTCAAAATTTCCGCGCTTCGGTTCATTAGGCCTCAATGATCTAACGAACCCCCCTGTCTCCCGCAACTAGACTACCTAGACCTAGTTTGTCTAGTGACTACCCACGGCAACAGTAGCGGCACCAGCAGTGTGGACTGTGGAGGGTGTGAAATCGAATTGTTACTAAGTAACAATAATACTTACGTTCTTCTTAATTATTGAATACATTTGATACAATAAGATAATTATACAGAATCAGTGGAGATTTTTTTTAAAGGGTGATTGTGTGGTGAACTCCCATTAAAATATGATCAAATAAAACTAACTTGAATTATAATATAAGCACACTATAAACAGCGCGTTGTTAAAATTCCGCGTTAAAAACCACGCGACCGAATTTTACGGTCGAAGAGCAACGCGATATTTCTATGGGTGGAATGGATTCATCACATATGGGCTCACGATCCCGAGAAAATACTTCATACGAAAAAATAAAAACGACACAACTCCCCCTGACGAAATTAAATAACCTAAGCCGAACCATGTTAAAGTTTGTTCCCAACGCTAACGAAGGAATGTTTAAAGACACGTGACCTCGGTAGTATGACGAGTATCACCGAGATGGCACCCGATCGGTCACTTTGCCGGCCGGCTGAACCTTTGCACAGTAATGATGCAAGTTAAATGTAGTTATTTTACTTTCTACATTATTTTAGTAGTAAATATTGGTACGTTTTTATTATCTTGTTCCAACATTTCTCTAACCGTTTGCTTTCAACTAGTACAACAAACAGATTTTAATGCAAACTTTTGTTTTCGTATTCAAAATTCAATCCTTTTTTAGATACGACGTTATATTCCCAAATTAAGAAAGTTTTGACAAACTCCGTATTGTCTAAGTCGCTAGTTATCATAGTACCCCTCCCACCAACTTTATTTCAATTATGCGACTGCCGCTGTATTCGACGATTCGCCGTAAGACAACAAGTACATTTTGATGAAATATAATATCTTCTCGTGATTGAATCCACAGTTAAAAAGACCATGAACCGCCACTGTACAGAATTAAGAAAAATGTAAACATGGATATGCATGGATACATAGTAATGTATACCATATACTCGTATGTATCCATTATATAGGTACGTCGAGGGTAATCCACAATACAGGTGTAAATACAATATTATGGCAGTCAACATTAGTTTCTAACTAGGCGAGATGCCTGTTCTAAGAAACTAATCATGTTGTGCAAAGTTACAGTTTAATTATTACTCGCATATTATTATAATGTTTGTTAGTTGGTAGGTACATAGTATCAACCTGTATAGATGTTTCATTATAGAAATAGTACAGGTATACACTAAAATACAGTAGAAAAAAATTGGGATAAAATGAGAAGAGAAAGGAAATAAAAGCAAAGAGAAAACTACTCGTAATAAATGATTGGAAATTAGAATTAGTAGTTACAGATGTACAAGAAGTTATGAGAGTTATATATAGTAAGACTCGAACTTGTAGAATAAATTATCAAAACATTTAAAAAGTTCTGAAGTACGGCTTTAATATCTATTGTCTTTAATTAGGGCTTTAATATCTATTGTCTATTTATGGAAATGACGTCCCGAAGATTTAATTTTCTAAATGAATTTAAAAATATAATTAGTATTCACCACTTTATAAATATTCATAGATATCTACATGTTTCGAAAGCGATGCTTTCATCATCAGGAATATATGAATACATATATTCTTGACTATGAAAGTTAATTGATAGTATTAATTAACTTTCACGTTAATTAAAATATCGCTTTCGAAATATCAAGATATCAATGTATATTTATAAAGTGGTGAATACTAAGTATATTTTCAAATTCATTTATTAGTAATGACGCCACAAAGTTAGAAGAAATTACATAATTTTCTAGTAACGCTCTGAATTCACTGAATTATTACAATATATAATTATCTGATATAAGATTAGTAAAGACAGTAAAATTATGATAGATGCACAAGAAATATACTAAGGTGAAAATATGTGAGCAGTTTAATTATTATTAACATTATCAGAGCATAGTTGAAATAAATTGCACAACGCTGATAACACTGTGAAGTAATATACAACGCATCTCGGCACAGTGCCGCTATGATAGACGATAGACGATAGACGATAGACGATAGACGATAGACGATAGAGAATAGATATTTGAGAATTCCCCGAATTCCGTTTAGCCGGATCAATGGAGTGGTTACTGCGTGCCGGTGTCACGGTGCGGGCGGCGGGCCCTCAGTGCGCTGCGGCCAGCATTCCTGCAGAGTTGCTCCTGGTCCTGCTTCCAACCAACCTACAACCTGCTATCCGCCATGCAGTCTCACAAAGGCCAGCCGACCGAGGCTATGGGCATTAAAGCGACGGTTGTGGATACAAAAAACAAGGGAAAAAACCTCGCGCCGGCTCAAGAACTGGGCTGCGGGCGACCGCTTTGTAGGGGAGACAGGTCGGCTGACGGCGCAAAGTGTATTTAAGCGGAGAAGGAAAACCCAGCGAAGAAAAGGGAAAATCTTCCGAAGAGACAAATAAAAACACACAGAGTGGCTTTGAGGCGGGCGGGTAGTATACGAGTAAGGAGACTTGCAAAAAGGAAAATAAAACCCACCGAGGGACGGTCGCTAAATGAAATGGGAAGAACGATGCCCGCGAGCATATTTGAATAATAAAATGTATATCACGGCGGTGGGACGCTTCTCGGCTGTCCCTTATTACACTCAGAGGAGCTTTATTACACCCGTGCATCGTTTTCTTATAATTGTATGGAAATGTGACGCTGCTTACTTTCCTTATCTACGATATAGACTCGAATTACACTCGAAATTATTACATCACAAATCTCAGCGTTCACGTTTGCACGTGGCAGACTCTTGGAGACTTTGGTTTGGGTGATCAACCGCGTGGGTGAACCAAATTACAATGGCAATTTATAACTGGAATTACAAATTTAACTCAAGTAACTGAGCAGTGAATTAGCGACTCATTCATGAGGCTAAAGATAAGAAATTTCGAAAGTCCTCGAACGAATAGGTACCCGGACGTATAAATCAGTAGGAAAATTTCTTTGTTGAAATTATAACCAAGGAATTAATAATTCTAGAACTTTCCTCTCAGCAATTCCCATCCAAACAATCCAGGATAAGTTATGTTCAATGAGGTAATTAGTGTTACATAATATTTTGAAAATTAGATATTTAAATATTCCAAATTCTGGTCGCAAATATTTTCCATTGTATACTTGGAGTTCCTTTTCCTACACCCTCTAAATAAAGGGTAGACGGATTAGGAGGTATATTACATTAAGTACTTGGCTTTTATTTAATAGTTAACAAATGTAATTTACAAATTGAAACTAGTTCCCAAAGAGGAATGCGATATTCCCACTTTGTGGGGATCACTCCGGGATTTGTTACTTGCGAAAACATTTTGTAATAACACAAAAGCCTTCCCAGGTTCAATTTGTCCTTTCACGAAAGAGAACACTAAACTTCCAATCATTGAGGGTGAAAAAAATATCAACATTTAAAAAGGACTGTTGGCCTACCTCGAAACCTTTATAAAAAAAAGTATTTTATGTGTTTTTTTTAGAAATGGTGTCTCATTGCTTTTAGTTAACTAAAGTTAGAAGTTCTGTTTTACTTACGTGTAATGTATAGCGACGATATTCGTGTATTCGAAAAAAATAAACAAGCTGAATGCTTAATAACAATGGGTCTAATAGAAAGAGCTACAAAAGTACGCCTCGCTAGCGAGCTGCGAACTGCGAGGGGCGTCCATAATGATATTAGGTACAGTTGAAGAATTACAACAGACTTTTAATCATCTCCGCTGTAAGTGATGATCTCGAGTCAAATTAATCTCCAATAATCAGCTGCTCGTAAACGCCCCAGCGAGCTACCCCCCGAGGAGGAGTACAGACTAAAGCCTGTGCAGAGTGTGGAGTACACTGTATAGTGTACGGTCTACGACAGGTGTGCACTGCACTGGGTAGTCTGTAGCTCAGGGGGGAGTGGGACCGGAGATAAATGGTGATAACCTGACGGTAGGAACTGCCGGAAAAGCGGCGACATCCATACAACGAAGCAACCCTTGCTTGCAGGGACGGAGCAGATTACAAAACAATCATTATAGTAGAAAACGGTTTTTTTTTAAATATCACTGGAGAGCTAGCTCTTTTATGGGGAAAATAAATATATTTTATATTGGTTTATGGAACAATAAAGCAATATTTAAAATAAACTTAATTCATTCCATTACCAGTTCAGTTCTTCGACGAATGGCCAAAATATGCGAAATGGTATAAGATGCATAGAGAAGAAAACTGTTATATCTTAGTCAAATAATAAGGGGCACCGAATAAAAGGTCACCCAACTGATACTCCAGGTAAAGATTCCCGGAACAAGGGCAGAGCAAAGTATTGCATCGGACGTTTAGAAAACCTGAGGTATTATTTCGGTATGCAGGCTGTTGGGTACAGATTTCTCCGATGAACGAACCTCTAATAGGAGAAGGCATCCCAACTATATTGTGAGATTTATTAATTTATCAGATAATGATCGTCACTAGACGCTGATGATAATTTTATCTAGGGAATCCCATTTCATCCAAACTTTGCATCCACCTTAAAATTCCCAAAAAACCCTGGCATTTTTATTATAAAATCGCCCAGATTTAAAATTCTATTTAAAAAAGAAACGAATTGTTCTACCGTAGATTACGACTGCGAAATCTCCACATAAATAAGTAATTATCCCGGAGCGCCCGGGGCGGGGAAACGCCGACAGCCCGATCTCAGATCCGGCCGACCCTGGAAATTTGCCACGGTACCTCGCATCGTCGTATAAGCCCCTAATCTCCATCTAAACCGGATAATTTTCGTTATAATATTTCAACTAAGATATTGTCACAGGAGCAACCCGGACATAAATATACTCGACGGAGACGAATTGAGTAGACAGTAGACTACCGCCGGACGACGAATATTTATGGTAGCACTTCTAGTACTATTGGTTAACCAGTAATTACAGTACAGTGCACAAGATTGTCGTTTACGGTAAACAAAATTGACCCACTTTCAATTAGTGCGGTGTGAACGAAAATAAATGACTGCGTCTCCAGTGACTTTCGGGCAATCGAACAGAACAGCACAGCGGACAATTAATGTAAACATTTTATTTTATTTAGAAAACCAACAGTTTATAATAGTTATTAAGTTTGGTAAATATATATAAAAACTGAACTAATACTAAATTGGTTTTCACTCACTTGAAGTAAGCACGCGTGGAGTAAGGCGATATCAAGGAACTCCAGTGAAAAATATAATGACTTTAAAAATACATATTCATATAAATCAGCAAACGCCGAGTATAAATATATAACTTTAAGTATATTTAAGTATACGTAGAATTTATAAATCGCTATTTAAAAGTGCATAAAAAATCATCTCATCGAAACGCCTTGTTAAGTTGGTACAATTGAATTTGGAACATCTGACGTCACGTGAGCATTCTGTTTTTGGATTAGCGTGAAATTTTTTATTTTATTTTAATAAATATTTTTTAAGATTTGGCAAAATTTTTACTTAATTTGGGTGATATTAAGCCCTATAATTGTCGTTCAATATAAACAACTATTATTCATGAAAGAAATTAGAGTATTCATGATCAAACCAATTATCAATACGGATATTATGATAATGTTAATGATCAATACTATTATTATTCTTTGAGTGAAAGTTTCTAAAAGGGTACATACTTTATTACTCATGTTTAGTTATGGTTTACCATGAATAGAATATACAAGTATGTACGGCAAAGCTCATCCTTGTTTTGACATTTGACATTCTAACCTCAAAACTAATTATAACCGACCGGCCTTAGATGTGGAGCGTTCTGGCAGGCTTTGAAAAATTCAAACTTTATAATTATTATAACTATGAAAACTAACTTTAGAAAAAAAAAACAAATATACTTGTATTTAAGTTTGAACGTCCTTATTGATAAAATAATAAATTCAAAAATAGTTCTGGAGTATCTTACTCGATGTGAAATATGCCTGGGTAAAAAAAAAAGTTCGGTGCCAATTTTGTTCTATATTGGATGTGACACCACGAAATGCATAATATGTATTATATTAAATGAAAATTACTTCTGAACGTGAAAATTGAATTTAGCGACAGTTATTGAATTTAGCGACAGTTATTGAATTATGAAGATCTAAAAGTTTAAAAAATGCGTAAATTCAGTTATTCAAAATATCTGTGTATAAATCCCATTTTAGTCAAGGAGTTTTCAAAACTTCTAAAAGTTTTGTAACGCCTTGTCAGTTTTGGAAAAACAAGAAAGCTGTCATTATTATAGCATATTATATACTAGGTAAAATCCCGCCAAAAATGACAGGGATAATACGTTTTTTATCAAATAAACTTGGCAATCTCGAAAATCTTATTTATAAATATTAATAAAAATTCGACAAATTGATCTTCAAACATTCGTAAATCATTTTCATCCCCCATATATTTCTATATCGTCTTATTCCCGTCAAAAATTGGTCATAAAATCCAACCCAAAACGCCCCATCGAGAAATGGAAAGATCAATATTAGGCAGCTCCCTCGGGGACTATTATCGAAATGTGTTTCTTCACTATTTCAGATGCAATCGAATTTCGAAGAATAAAACTCAACACGGGAGTGACTAAAATTCTGGACACAGAAAAACAATGGGTTACTATTAGAGTTATCAGATTATTGCCAATGGTACCTGCCCACGCGATGATGAATCCAGACAAAATCCAGCTATATCTGTTATGTCCCTTTTTCAGCTTACAAAGATTCTACAGCAGGACACTAGGTAATAGTCGTAAGTCATAAATACTTTCCAACCAAATGACGAGATTTAGAAGAACGAATCGAAAGGCCGTACCTTGGTGAACCCGAATCGGAAATGAAAAAGAGATAATGTTTTTTACGATTTACTTGATTACCGGACGAATGCGGAAAAATTCCAATAAAGGCCATAGTCAGTCATCTTAGGTTAAGCATCTTCACACTGTATAATACATAAACACCGTAATAAGAACTGACCGGTCAGTGGCTGAGTTGACATCGCGTTTGGGTCTCACCCAAGCGCCGTGAGTTCAATTCCTCGGCTGGCCAAGTCCTCCATCACAACCCAAGCAACATCGCACTTCAGCTAGTATAATATAAATTTAATTTGTTGCGACAAACGTTCTCATATTCAGACAAGGATCATTATATAATATAGTTGAAGTCGTTTGTGTGGTAATAACTAGACCCCCTATAATATATAGTTTGGTAGCGTTACACCCTATGCATTAATGGCCCTATCCCAACGCAAGACGTATTGCTATCTTTACACGAGTATGGTAAATATTATTAGTGTGTTCTGTTGTTAACAGGGCGAAAGATATGCTCTGGCAGCACTCGGGGAAATTATTATTGCAAGAAGCAATTGTTACACGTCATGTGTTAGGGAACTTAAGCGAACGCGACATAGTTCAAATGAGATTGCGGTTTAGTACGAATTATGTTGACAGTTAAAACAACATCATTTTCCCAATTTTCAAAGATAATTTAAAGATAAAAAATTTAAAACGGTTTTTTTTTATGATTTGTAGTTCCTGTGATTAACAATATAATAAAAATCTTAGTAAAACTTCAAAAATAGTATACATAAGTTACCCGCTACATCCCCGCGGGCTGATCAAGCAAAAAGGGTGGGTTAGCATTTTTTTTGTGCAAAATATAATCGATCGTGAAGCGTAAAAATAGTTTACATCGTTGATCTACGTTTTTTAGAGGGGGTTATAGTCAAAATTGGATATTGTATGCGTAAAATTTGATACTACGAACGACAATAATATCAATTTTTAATTATTAATTATTTTTATTGAGATTTAAAAACCTCATTTTAATATTTAATCATTGTAGAAAATAATATTAACATAACCCAAATGAAATATGAAAACGGAAAAAATGTGAGAAAATAAAAAGATTTCAGTCGCATCTGGGACTCGAACCCAGGTCTTCTGCCTGTCCGGGGCAACCGCTTTACCTACTCAGTTAATGAGATCAGTTCAATTGATGCCATCTTCATCGATATCATATCTCAAATTCAGGATTTGTTAATATTATTCTCCATTTTTTTATCCCGTATATCTTTATAAGGATTACAAAATTCCTAAGGAACACAATTGCAAACTAGACAGTGTCTTAGGATTAATATCCGATTTTTTTATTAATATGAGACATCTAACTGGTCTCATTGTGAATGTTCGTTTGAACACGAAACATAACAATCATCATAATATAACCAGAGGGCCAAGCCTGTTTCTTTTGCGTTAGCTAACACAAGTTAAATCGGACAAAAACAATACATATTTACATTTTTCATAAACACTGCGTCGTTTTTTGCGTTTGCGTGACGGATTTGTCTTTTAACGTAAACGAAAACTCAAGTTGTTTCTGCGATACGGATTACCAAACTGTCAAAATGTATTGTTTATTGTCGATATAACTTGTGTTAGCAAGCCCAACAGATACAGACCTGACCCAACAAAAAACAACAACAAAAAATTTCAGTCAAGACAAGTGTACGAAGCTTTTTTCTGAATAATTTAATAATAAAATGTCCATTTCCAGACATTTTCATGGTTCGAAAAAGTTTTGAATAACAATTTAAGATATTAAGAAATGTTATTCGGGCGTCAGTAATTGAATTCTTGAAATGCTCAAAGCCTTATGCAAATGAGTTTAAATGCCAATCAAATGCCAATTAATGGAAAATTCATTTATTCCGTTTGAGGCGTTGAATTCAATCGGGTCGAAGGATTCCGGTTGAATTTAAAAATTTAAGTTGTAATAAGGGTTGAATACGACGGAAAGTTTCAGAGGAAAAGTTCCCGTGAGCTGCATTTCCAGTAATTCAATATCGGAGGAAATTCTTGGATTAAGAATTCTGGAACTCCGATCCAGTACCTACTACTCTTCGAATCCGAAAAATTCAATTGAAAAATATCTGGAGTTCTCATAATTTATCTGATCAACAACTTTCCCGGAGCTTCTCTGGCGTAATAATTGAATAATTGCGAGTGTAGTGAAAGGGACCACCGTACAGTTGTGTACACAAGTGGGGACAACCAACTACCAACTACAGACATTCTTAAACCAAGTATTCCAGAGTAATCCCGAATGAAAGTATGATTGGCGGTTTCGCGTCCCGAATGCATGTGCTATAACAAGCTTAGTATTCCCGTTTCCCACAGGAAGATTTATCACATATCCGAACACTGGTTGGATATACATAGTTAAATATACTCAAAGGAAAAAAAGTTTTTTTACATTTAGGTAACTAAAATAAAAATATATTTATTAGTTTTCTTCATAATTTTTGTAATAACTAGCCTAGACTAGACCTTGATAGGGATATTTTTTTTTGGAATAAAATAATGAAGTTATAAATTCATGTTCGTCGTTTGGGTACCATAATTGATTTGACATCGAAAATAATGCCTTGTAACGACTATTACAACCTCTAAACAAAGAAATATTCATTTGAAAATTTTATTTCATTCCATACATTTATTTTTTCAAAATATTTCTAAATAATAAAGTTCTTAAGTAGTACTACTTGTGTTTTTCATTTTGAAAATATTCTACCCAAACAAACCTTCTTCTTGTGAATATGTAATCTATGGCTAACCAGAGTGGTATATCCATGGGCTAACCTCAATACAACATGACGGTTTCAATGTTTTTCATACTAATTTTAAGACGTTATAGCAACAGTTTTACTTATTGGATTTCATTCAAACTGCTCTCTTAACCTTCCCGGCACTATTAAGAACAAACTGCTATTTTCAGCGAAACCGATAGAGCAATTTTAGAGAAAATCGAGGACAGACAAATATTCATTTTTATATATAGAGAAGAAGATTTTATAAAACAAAAATAAAGTGTATTGTTATATATTTACACAAATAAACGGATATCGCTAGGTAAAAAAAGTAAAGTTGACACAGAAATTCCAGACAGAAAAGCTGTCCAAATTTCATGAAATGTTCTAAGGCACCTATAAACCATTTATAGCAATACACGAGTAGTATTATCCTAGGTAGAAATCACCTAAATGTAAATTTATTATGTTTTAATATCTTAATATGTGATGAATATTTTTTTCTGCCGTGTATATTATCGAGACTTCTGACTCATATAATGTTTTGATTTATGCCTCATTTGATTATAATATACATTGTCTGATATTCTTTAAAGTGTAAATTCACTTTCAAATGTTTTCCAATTTACGTGATCTAACAAATTTCATTATTCTTGATATGGCATAGAACTTAGTTGAAGCTATTAAATTCTGAGCTTCCGATGAGTTTGAGGTCATAACTATGGTCACTCTATGTTGTTCATATTTAATGCACTTCATTAGAGTATGTTCTATATATTTATTTGAAACACACATTATTAAACAATAAAATGGAAGAAAGCTTTAACTGCCCAACTTAGAACAAATCCCGTTTTAGGACAGTCAAATTGACAAGTTTAGTTCATATTAAGTACCATTATACAAAAATAGAAGGGAAAAGGGTAGTATTGACATAGTATGGTAATGTAATATATCTAGAAAAGGGTATAATAATTAAATTAAACCAAAATAAAAGGGAAAAGGGTAGTATTGAAATAGTATGGTAAAGTAATATATCTAAAAAAAGTATAATAATTAAATTATAAAAAAACAGAAGGGAAAAAAGCTAGTATGGTAACATAATATATCTAGAAAAAGGTGTAATAATTAAGTACAAAGAGATGTCGAGAAAAGCACAAAAAAACTTATGAACGTACTTATGAAGAGATGAGAAAAACAAATATTATAGAGTAAACAATTATGTACTCGTATATGCGTTTGATAGGTATTGATTGGTGGTATGAGGAAAAAAATGCGTTTAAGTGAGCCGGCGACGAAACTCATGGATGCAGCCCGAAGAGGGCGTAGCAAATAGTTGCAAGGCTTGTTCATTAATTTCATTCAATAGCTCTAAGAAAGTTTACAAACATTATGACACCACCGTGGGAGAAGATTTTTAGTACGAAATTAGATATGAAACTAAGCACACGATCTATAAAGTGTGAACCACAGGTAAAGTTATTCTAGTGAGAAATATCTCTTAACTGCGCTTTATAAATGAATTCATATTACTCCGGTATTAAGTAAGACTATACATTTAATTAAATTATCCATTCTAAGTGGACGGGGAATAAAACAAGAATCTCAATAATTACTCCGTAGATACTCGGATCTATAATATCTAGTTAGTAAAAACAGAGCCAGTAAAGAGCACCGCGATCCATATCAAACAGAATATAATTATTAGAAGTCTCCAATGAGAACACGCGCCCGGCGCCACTGTACAGTCGACATGGATAGAATCATTCGCACTAGTGAATCGATTTAGTCTGTTTCACCTAGTCCTGTAAAATATTTAATTCATTCATGTAATTGATTAAAAAAATCGGATAATTAAAAAAAAAACCTTCTTGCTTTGCTAATTGGGCTCGTGTTGAAAATAACATATTATTTAAAAAAATTAAATAAAAACGAAAATAACAATCTTACTAAACTAGATAATAAATAATACGAAAAATGTATATACACCTTAATGGTTTCGTTTTTAAAGACAATATTATGAGTCAAACAAAGATGCGCCCACCCTACCGAGTACGGATTACTTCAGAAATTCCCACCCGACTATTTCCAGCTATCACGAACGGAATCGCCTTGAGGAATGAATTAGGAACTTCTGACTAGTATCTCGCAGTGACTTGACTAATTTGCGCCCTGGGGAACTTGTATGAACAGACTCAACGCGTAGGGACAACGACGTCACGACTGAATACGGAATATATTTTTTTAATTCCTTGAATTGGGGAATGCTGACTACGAAAGCCAATATGCGCTGCTCGGAATAACTGACTGGCTGACTAGAGGGGTTTGCCGCTATGGACTGGTGTGGACGATGACGCATGGGATTTTATGGATTGCAGCGAGGGATTCTATACGTTAGATGGAATCCTGCACACTGCACAATATCTCGACTTAGCGATGACGCCCATAGTATCCGCGACGTAATTATGGTAAGTACTAAGTTAAGGAACGAAAAATCAATTCCGTGTTAAATTGGGAATCAGATAGGGTGTGTCACGAGATTGAATTTATTAATTTAATTCATTCATTCAATTTCGCTCATGTCTCCTGTATGGGATTCCAGCGTTGCCCGGCTCCGGGAGATAAGTATTTCGGAATCGCTGCACAAAGCGCCTTCGTTACACAAGTAGCGGGAGAATGGAGTCGGACCGCAGACGGATACACGCAAATTGTGCATTCGCCATTCGGAATAATGTGTAATAAAGGCAACACAAGTGCATCCGTACGTGCGTCGCGCGGCCACGTATACGGTTCAACTGTATTGAATGGGAGGCACAACGGCCGGAGTAAATGCGGGCGGCCATCAAATGGGTGTAATTGAGTCGTTGTTTAGTGAGATTATCAATACAGAGTACCTGCTTTAGTGTCCGACGGACAGTCTGTGAATAGGTCGATACCACAAATCTGTCAGTTTACATGCAAGTACCTCGCTGTCCGTTAGGCGGAAAACATGTAATTTGTCGACAGTTGTTAGCAGTGACATGCATTGATCTATGACCACAGGCAGATTGTGTGTAGGTTTTGAAGTTCGGGTTGCGCATTAAATATTGGAAAATGGTCATTACATTATCACATTCTGCTGATTGCTGTGATTGTGTGACTAAATGAATATAAAAGCTCTTACATATTTCTTAGAAATTTGTGCCTTTTTCCTAATATCTTTTCTCTATGGTTAGTTGTTTTTCGTGGGGTAGACACAGCTTTTCAGCCTTTGTGGACTGCACGCCACTGGTTGTTAGTATTTTAGAGTGCGGATGGAGCGAAACATAAAAGCTGGCAACTACGTGTATTGTGCTTCAAAAATCGAGCAAGATATCGATAGCTTCAAGAGAATATTGCAAATGGTTGTTTTCAGCTGTAAATGTATATGAACGTTGATTAAATCAGCACTCGGGGGGAAGAAAAAAAAGATTATCGCAGAAAAACTTCCTTGGAGGCAATTACTACACCTAATATGTACCTATCAAATATTATTTGTAAATGTCTATGTAAAAGCCTTTAACGACCGCAAATAAATAAATAAATAAGTTCCGTTTTCAGAATACCGCTCAGTGTAACCAGACATCCCCTGTACGGTAGATGAACATGTAAATAAGATAATCACTTTTGTATGTATAAAAGATTAATAAAAACATTAAGTTAGGAGTATAATTGCATAATACAGGTAAGACGACTCAATATACGCGATATTATAAAACATTACCTAAAAACTTCTATAGAAAAACAAACATTAACTAAACAGGATTTTGGAGTACACTTGGTATAGGTTTTGAGAGTTTATAAAGCACCACCTCCGCGAATGAGGAATCTGTGATATACCTACCAGATGTATTAGATTAGGTAAATATACTCACATGATGTATTAGATAAGGTAAATAAATAAAAAATAACATCAAAACAAGAAAAAGTGAATGCTTGCTGAGTTTCTTTGCGATTTAAAAAACACAATTTTATTAAAAGCATTTCGGTTTTATAATATTTACACAGTTCAATAATATCTACGCTATTTGCGAATTGAGCCACTAACGTAAGGTTATGAGAAAAAATCACAAAGCGGTTCTACGAAATGAACCAAAATACAAGTCATCTACAGGATAATAATTTAGCAAGATGTTAAATTCTCATCTCCTGTCTGAATTGAGGAGCGGCTATTTACAGTTCAGCGTTTCCAAACACGGGGAGGTGGAACAGAAGTAAGAACAAGAAAGCAAAGAATGTAAATTTCCCCGAAGCCGTGTTCACCGCTGCAGGAGCCGGGAGGAAAATGAAATACCTCCGTGGGAATAAAAAGGGGCCACATCTGAATAAATTGTGCATCTAATCTACCAAAAAGGAAAAATTAAACTTCCAAGTCTTATTTACGTACGTATAGATTTCTAATACGTTCTTTGCTAGAAGATACGTGAAACGAGTCTCTATGAAAAGTACGCTTCTGTAAAATCGTGCTCGACTAATCCGCCAAACCAAATAATCACGTCACTCCTCACAATACAAATACGTAATGAATCGTTTATCTTTGGTACGATTTGATAGGGCTCGTTCCGATAACCTTTTTAACTTTTAAATTTATTTGATTACGTGTTCATTTCACGGTCCACGAAAAGAATTGTTATTCCTCTTTTGATCCCCAAAACACGAGGATGTACCTACTCCGGCCGCAACGCCCCGAGTATAGAAAACCCGATTCAGCCAGAATAATGTGAATATTCCAAATAAAAATTCAGTCCTTCAGCCAAGTGGATTGAGAGCGATATTTTTATCGTTTTATAGCTCCAACGAGCTATTATCTCTTATTTATTGCATATTTAAATCCCATCGCTACAACGATAAATATGTATGTTTTGGTTAAACTAGTGCCTCTCGTGTTAGGGGTAATACGAGGATAAAGATATGAATGCCTTCTAGCCCACCAGTACATTCGGCACCGATTTACTGAATAATCTTTTCTCGTTTATTATACGGCTGCCATGATCCATATACAAATGTATTTTACACAACAACCGTGTTAAATTTCATTACATGAGTTGCTGGTGAGTTTTTTTTTAGATAATAGATCGGAGTTTAAAGCTCGATCTACAACGCTAAGGGGGAGAGGGGCGTGGGAAGGATTATTCATCAATTCTAAATAACAATAATATTAAATGAATTAAAAATTACTTTTGTATTCACCACTTTATTAATATACACATATCAACATGTTTCGAAAGCGGATATATAAAGAATACTAAAAGATAATAACGGCAAGTATAGACAAGTTATAAACATAAACAAAAATTGATTAGAGTAGAAAGTAATTAATCAAAAACGTTAATAAAAGAAAATTATAAAACATTGAATAACAAATTAGAAATTATTTTTATTATCAATATTAATATGAAAATAAATTTAAGAGATAGCTATTAAATAAAAGGTTATTAACTATATTTAATTCACTATCAACGCTTTTTCTGATTTCGAAAAGTTTGTCTAATTGTAAATTGCTTGTACGTAAAATTTTAAACATTTATTTATATCAAAATAATGATTGGTTTCTAAAATATGATTGGCAAATTCAGTAATTTTTAATTAATTTATTAATAATGGCGCCACAAAGTGAATACCAATCTTTTGAACAAATTATAATGATAATATTATTACGCAATACGATAAAAAATGATGTTTTTAAAGAAAAATATTTATGACATATTTGTAAAACTTGCATAGGCTTAGCACTATTTCGAATTAGTAAATAATCCCTCTCCGACGCTGCTTCCCCCTTAACGCTTCGTGATAAGAACAATGAGTCATTAAAAAACGATATCGGAGCTCTAAGTTCTAGCTACAATGCAAAACTAATCGAATTTTTTAAAATAGAGGAGAGATTAAAGCTTTAGCTGTAACACAAATGATATTTTTTTTAAACAATGTGGAGCTTAAAGCTCTAGCTCCAATTTATAGACCCGTGATGAGAATAATGACCTTTTGTACGAGGGGAGCGGAGATTAAAGCTTTGTAAGAGGATTAATTATATATATATATATATATATATATATATTTGAAATAGACACAATTCAAAAGTTGAAAAATATATAAAATTCAAATTTTCTCCGGTGAAGCGTGCATTTCCAAATGTGGGAAACGTGTGGCCAAAACGCCCGGGCGCCATAAGTCAAACGGGCGAGTTTGCCATTTGTCTAACGGGAGACGGGCTATAAAACTTTCATCCGGCCGTAGAAATAAAATATTATTGTTGGCGACAAACTGCGACAAACTGCGGCGAACAGGTGCGAGCGCGCGAGGCGACGGTAAACTCACTTCGCTGCCGCGGAAATCGGATTCTCTCCTGGATCCGCCCGCCACTGCACGTAATGTCGGAGGACAACGAGACAAGCATTATTTGACAGCGAAGAAGGAAAGTCTACCAAAGTGTTCACAATGAACAACACAACTGCGAGTAACTGTGCACACACACCCAGCAAACACAAAGTTTAAACACAAATAGACGGGGGACACCGGTGCTTTCAATTAAGGTTTCTTGATTAAAAACAGCGGCGTCTCGCACGTCTATACATTATGATCAGATTGGTGACAACAACGTTAAAACACAACGCGTACGCCGTACAATGCTTACGCCATGATTCTCTCCACTTCGTGCAGTAATTTTCCACAAAGAAGACCTTCAATTAAAAATACTGTCTCCAGCAAACAACCATGGAAGTAAAGAAAGAGAAAAAACGTCGAACCGAAGGAAAAAAATAATAAGCGGGATGAATGACCCTTCGTTCTCCTCCGCACTGCACAAGACCGTGCTATTTTAAAAATTGCCGATGACCTCTGCTAAAGAGGTGGCAAAGATTTAAAAAAAAATCTATATCAAAATATCTCAATTAATTAATTGTATAAAAAAATATTATAATATAACCCAAACAAAACGATTAGCTATGTTTTACAGGGTGTAGATGTAGATACATTGACTTAGTTTTATTTTGAGATAGTGCTCATTAATATTTATTTTAAAAATATCAACTAAGGATTACACTAAAACTATTATAACTGGTTGAACTCCTTTAAATATAGCTGAATTAAAACAAAAATTTTAATACTTTCATCTCATAAATGCACAAATTCTTGTACGAGGTTCTTCATTATCAAACTTGGGAATTTGTTTCCTGTACCTATTGTTAATTGTGTTTAATACGTAGAACTCTATTTAATTTAATAATGTTATTATTGAGTATTTTTTTATTATTGTGACAGATGTTTCGGCGACCGTTTGATTATGACCTTGAACGCCGAAATGGCAATATTAATAATAATATCATTAAATTTGACATAGTGATTTTTTTTTAAATGCTTCATTATAATTTTGAGTTTAGGGTGAAATTATTTTTAATTATTATAAGGTCGGAAGAGGTACCGTCATATAATTTGATATTCAAATTGAAAACGTGCCTAAAGCGAAGGTGCCGGAAGAATAATATTTACTGGAAATTTTGATTGGAAACCTTTCAAAACTGAAAATCATATTAAAATTAGAACCTTCAGTCTTCGCTGATGAAAGATGGGAAAAGGGGGAAATTTCGGAAAGAAAATTAATTTTTATAAACTTATCCTTGGACAGCTTTTCTTAAAATTCTGCTCGTTCGCAGAGGCTCGAAATGTTATTTCACGTCATTTGCTTTAAAACTTTATATTCCACTTTGTACAGTTACATATTTTAGTAACTAGAAGGGTTCCCAACATTTTTGAGGTTGGGAGCTACGTTTTACCTTAATTTCATGAATGCCGACCTCAAACACGAATCTTATAAAAAGATATGTTGGTATTTTCTAGTTCTTCAAAACTTTGACGGATAAACCACTTCTTTAACTTAATTCACCGCAGGAAAGCAATATTGCTGTAAGAGCCAAAGCCATAAAAAAACGCAGGATTTTGAGGCTAATTATATCAAATAAAAAACATAATATTGAAAAAACGAAGAGTTTTTCCAACGTCGTGCAGTGCTTATTTTTCATTGTAGAGTCACAGGACCCAGATAGATCTACGCAGAAAAAAAACCCGTGGAATGGTGTATACGAAGTAATTTCGTGGGTAGTGATGGTTACAGCAGTGTTGCGAAGAATATAGGCACAAATCTAGCAAAAACCAATTTGTCCTACGACTAGGATATATAATTATTTTTTCATCCGTGGTTGCAAAATTTAAAACACGGAAATAATTATTATTTTCAAAAGTCACATTTTTTATCACAGGGATCGACCAAATTTTCTTCCGCGACCTCCCCGGTTGAGAACCCTCGTTCTAGTAGTTTCGTGAAACTGACAGCCTGCTTGCCAAAATTTTAGGGTTCAATTATCTTTTCAGAGCAAGTCGTGATTTAAACATTATTTAATGATGCTAATCTCGCTTTGTATTCTGAATAAAAGGATCACAAAAATCAACTTTATCCGTACTAGTAAGTAAGCTAAAAAATACTACAGCTAAGATGAAATTTGAAAAATATTTGGTATTTATTTATAATGAACTAGCTGAAGAACCCGGCATTGCTAGGGGTTATGAATGGTTTGGAGTAAAGTTGTGATGTGTTACTCCTACCCCTACCCCTATCCGGCAGTTTTCCTCTTGTTTTGAACGTGTGTGAAATTTCACCGAGTAACAAAATTCTGCTTTAAGGGGTGGGAAAGGGGAAGGGGAAGGGTGTGGTATTTATAATTCTCATATAAACAGTGACCTTCATCTTATTTCGAAGGTCGAGTTTGCAAATTTTAATAAAGTTCGAAATAAAATCGCAGATTTGTATATAAAACAAACAAACTCTTTAAATAATAGAAAGAAAGAATACGTAATAAGATTTTTTTATTAAAATAAACCTTTGTAACTAACCTCCACTTGTTTATTTTCGACCGGACCGGTTTCACCCTATCACGGGCATCTTCAGACTGGTACAATTAAAACTAAATCTAAGGTTGCTATAATGAAATGGCACTCATGACATAGATACTGTATATACACCAAAGGTTTTTGATTAAAAAAATTCTTACTAAAATGGAATTCCACCATGAACTGACAGTTTCAAAATCAGAAATAAAGAAAGAAAGAAAGAAAGAAGATATTCCGCTAAATTTCGATGTACTAATGGACATAATAGAAACATTAAAATTCCCAGTCTTCAATGGGTGACACATTAGGCCCGATTCCATAATATCGCATAACATTAGCTCCAGGATTTATTTCGTTTTCGGCTAAAATATTCTCTGTTCATAGACAAAGGGTAGGCAAGCAGTAAAACTTCTCGGTCGATTAGCTCTGGTCCCGGCACAACTATTTTCAGATGGCTACGTCATTTCAATCACGAAATACGAACTTCGTAAAAGAGCTGTCCTAATCGTACAACAGTCACTAAAGTAGCACGAAAGTGGAATATTATAAACGACAGGTTTCTAAAGATACAAGTACGAGTATATCATATCGACGTTTCTGGGTGGATCGGAATAATATTATGACGTGAACAGAGCTTGATCTATTAACTTACACAATATATAATCCAATAGTCTTGAAATTGGATTATTTACACAACAATTGGCCTCACTTGTACCGATGTCGAGACCTTGGAAACATTACGTAATACAACACAAGAGCCGGCTGAATTTATTCTACCTGCTTCATTTGTACTTATACTTGGGGGAATAACAAGGCTTTCTTTAGTAAAGGCCGCTTTACGTAGGGTAAGGCTGTGCTGCATTACCATAGATTAAGTGCATCGGATAAATCTAACGCCCACCTCTTGACCTAGAACACCATTGGTTGCATCTTAAATTCCATTCGAAATTTAAATGCACCGGTCAAAGACTAAACCGGTTATTCCGTGTGTAATGGACCGGCTAGGGGCTAGGAGAAGAAAGAAATCGAGAGCCTGGGAAAGTAACATTAGATAATTAGTAAAAATAGTAAAACATTTAATAGAAACACCGCGTAAAAGGGGCTACTTTATGATACATTCTCTTTCTGTCTAATTGAAGCTATTTTTTTAGATAACTCGAGGGTATGGTACTAACTTAACACATACGACAGAAAAAAACAATAAGACTTCAAATAAATTCGGTCTAACGAGCAGCCGTGCAGATAAAAATACAAAAAATAGAAGAATCCTTTATACAAATTAGATTCGGTAAACACTAGACGACATTATTTGTTGCGTAGTGGTGCACAGTCTACACCATAGAATCCTAAACTTTTTTCCCTGTGGACCCCTTGCCGTTATTTTTATTTTCCCTCCAGCCTGCCTAACATTAAATTTTTCTAAATATATTAACATCAAATGTGAACACAATGCTGCTCACTGCGATAGGTATTTTAGGTGTAGAGTAAACAATTGTATAAAAGAAAAACGTGTATAAATTTTTATTCATACCTATATTGAAAATATAATGCTTATTGAAAAAAAAAACATAAGTAAATATTTTGATTTGAAAAGAAAAAAAAATCAGAATTAGGAAAATCTTACATTAAATGAATACACAAATAAATGCTGTTAATCGGAGGGATGAACCTCCCAGTCAATATTTGGCTTCAAATTAATGACGCACAGTCGTAAATTTTCGTGTGTAATGATATGCAACCGATTTCTTTTTTCGAAAGAATATTGGTAACTGCGCTAAAACCGCTTTCCACGAGGTATGAAGATGGAAAAGTTACCAAAAAATTTCTTGCGTTAGCCCATAATGCAGAACAAGCAACAGGAATATTTTTCTGAAGCTAGAACTGCTGATAACCCTTTATAAACTCATTTGTGCTTAATCCAATCAGTTATTTTTGTAAAATGACAGCTAAGTCTTCAATGTCGCAGTATCCACCAAGAAAAACATCCTCAAACACACTACGCGTGCGGTCTAAATGGACTCCGATCCGTGGACTCCCATTTTTTTTCTCCCTGCAAATCATGGACCCTCAGGGGTCCCATATAGACCACTTTGGAAACCTACGGTCTAAAATATATATTACCTATCGTGGATTTTAAAATTAAATGTATACACTTTCAGGTTTACGCGTTGATTGGATCTCACAAAAACTGCTATACAATTGAGGTAGGGAATATAGGCTCTTTAAACATAAAATAAATTACAGAAAACCGATTTGAAATTATACTGCAGTATTATGTAGTGTCTCTATTTAAACTTAAAACCATGATTGGAAATGAAAATATTAAAAAAAAAACAAGGTTCTTTTTTAAAGGGATTTAATTTATTCCATGGTCTTAAAAAAAAAAAAAACATGATTTAACATTCAGCTTCGCCTATGAAACGTAAACTTAACATAATTATGCATAATATTTAAAGTACACTAGAGTTAAACCGCGGCGGGACTTCTTTAAAAATCCCGTTACGAGCGCGTTAAGTCTTCGTCCAATTCCGAACGGGGCTTTAAAAGCAAAGTATTGGGGAATAAAAGTTAGCGCCGCGGGGTGACATGATGTTACGTAAAGTGCAGAGTGGCGTGGTGATACCGGCTCGGGGCTCCCGGCGGGGAGGGGTTAACTCGCAGAGGTCAAAAAATACACATACATAATACATTGATACAAAAAGGTCGCGTTTTATTCAGGACGCTTTATAGAGTTATTTTATTGGTTTGGATATCGGCGGGTTTTACTTTAGAAATGTTTTGTAGTTCAACGATTTCATGCTTCAATCTCAGCGGTAAAATTATATACTCGTACACGCATTTTCAGTGAAGAAAAGTTCATTTGTATAAATATTTTATTCAACCATTGAAGGCGACAATATTAACAAATCTCAAATAAAACATGAAACGGAGAAATGCGGTTCCCAGATGCGACTGACACCTTATTTTATTTTCTGTATCTTTTTCTGTTCCATGTGACATTTGGGATTTGTTAATATTATCTTCTTCAGTGATTAAATATTATAAGCTTCAATAAGTTATTCCAATAAATTGAATACTATATTCGCCCAAAAGGTATTCAAAAAATATTTTTATCAAAGTGGCTAAGGTCATTAAAAGATCTGAGATTTTCGATGGTGATAACAGTTTTTGAATACTTGTAACATACCTCCATTATCAAGGAAAACGTAATGATCTGATTTTGAAATTAAATCAATAATAATTACTTTGTTTGAAACCACTGTATGTAATATGTTAATATCTACTATTTTTGCTAAAAACCCGATAGCGTCATAAAAAGGAAGAGGTAAAATTCCAATGTTTAAACTGTGATTTACGACTTCACCCACATTGTCCACGAACAGGGTAATTTGCTTAAATGAGCATTTTCCTCGCTACATAACGTAAGCAACGAAGACCCACAAAGTGTCTTAAAGTGGGATCTTCCTGTTACCCTAGTACAAAATATGCTTTGTTATTGCTCTATTCTGCCCAGATGTGTGTGGTGTACGAGTTGTAGGTATAAGGTATGAACATTCAGGGTGTTTGGTGTGGTAACGAAAAAAACTTCCATGGACCAAGAGAGAAGCCAAAAAGAAGTGAAAATAGTTTAAAAGTTGGGAGGAATGAATTCTATTAACCATTACGGCGTTACGGGATGTGAAACATATGACTTTTTCCCCCATAGAAGGTTCGACTGGGTTTTGGACAAAACAAAAGTGCAACATAGAAGTTTATAGAATATTTTTTTTATAAATTTATAATTAAAGTGTCATAGGAAGCAATCGCTTTGCGGGTAGACATTAGACATAATTAGTAAAATTAACCAGTAATTACAGAGTAATAATTCACGTGCAGAACATTTAAATCTTATAATACGTGCTTTTGCATCGTATGTTTAAATTTAAGGAGGTAATAACTCCCATAAAAAGCTGTTATCGTGTGTATGGGGAGTGTTATTTGTTTATATATTTAATAAGAAGTTTTTTTTTAAATTATGTAATTTATTTTTCTTTATAAAATTTTATCGGTATATTTACATTTTTAGTTGTATTTTGAATGTTACAAAATGATTAAGAATATAATTAACTAAAGTAACTATAGGAACACAGTAATTAGTTTTCTGACATATTTTAATATGAGTTCTGAAGGATATAAAATTGATTTCTTTGATTAATTTTTGTGTAATGTCAAGGGATTGTGTATTATTTATATAGTCCATAAAGGCTAAAAGCTGTCCCTACCTTGAAAATGGCTAGGGACCATTTTAACATGACGTATTTCGTGAAATTTTAAAAAAGAAATACGAAAATATGTAGGTAACCAACTATTACTCTCATTTGTCAATCTGGCCATAACTATCAATGGAAGATAATATTAAATATGGTATTTTTCAAAACCACGAAAATATGTAATGCAAATACAATCGAAAAGGGTGCAGCCTTCCCTCGGTCATAGAACAATGTACGCCACTGAGTACCCACACCATCCTATTATACCATATATATATACCTTCTAAAATTGAAACTTAAACAATTAAGTGCTAAAACATATATTACAAATCCTTACTAGGTACTAACTTATTATTCCATTCAGTTTCGTAGATTAAGAGGAACGGCTGCGTGGCCTGTTTCATAGAAAACTTAATTTTGGATTTGAGGTCAAAATACTCACCTAAACCCGATGATATATATTTTTTTTTAAATAAAGGTTTAGTAAATATCTAGTACGTATGAGAAGTATTTTATTTATTTTTGTTTTAGATTATGAAATATGGGCCATTAAAGGAATTTCGCGATTTTAGTGGCATCTTTAACAATTATTTGGGGACTAACAGTGATTTAAAAAAAGTTTTACCCCGTCTACTTAAAATATAATGCAATATAAAATAATAAAAAAATATATTAAAATAAGCATTACGCTTGACTTTAAATTAAATTAATAACGACCATTTACGTTGGAACACAAATTTGCCGTACATAATTTAAATGTCGACCCGAAAAAACCTTATTTTTTTTAAATGTTTTGTTTTGATATTTTTATTTACGTAACTATATTTATATCGAAAATTACATCATTTAAAAAAAAAACGATAAGCTCGCAAATAATTTTCTAAGTTGCCTCCAAAATTAAGAAAATTGATTTGTTTTCATAACCATGGCATACTAGATATTTACTAAACCTTTAATTAAAAAAAATATATCATTCAGTTTGGATGATTATTTTGGTTCAAACCCAAAATTAAGATATGTATGAAGCGGGCAGTGCAGCCGTTCCTTTTAACGTAAAAATATACAGATATTTTATACAATTTTTAATTATTAATTACGTGATGGTTAGTTAGTTAGTTATTTAGTTAGTTAATTATTTTTATTGAGATTTAAAAACCTTATTGCATTAAAGAAAAAAAAAATAATAATCAATAGATGTCTCATATAAATAAAAAAAAAAACGGATATTAATCCGAGAGACTGTCTAGTTTGTAATTGTGTTAGTTAAGAACTTTGTAATCATCATGAAGATAGCTGCCAATAATATGGGATTAAAAATGGAGAATAATATTGACAAATCTTGAATTTGAGATATGATATTGATGAAGATGACACAAATTGAACTGGTCTCATTAGCTAAGTTGGTAAAGCGGTTGCCCCGGATAAGCAGAGGTCCTGGGTTTGAGTCGCAGATGCGACTGAATTTTTTTATTTCCTGTTGTTTTTTCAGTTTTCATGTTTCATTTAGGTTATGTTAATATTATTTTCTTCAATGATTACATATTTTATTACTTTTAACTACCAGGGGTGTTAGTTGAAGTTTGCCGGTTTTTTCAATAAAGAAAACGCTTAATTCTGAAGGGAATCTCAATTTTTTTTTATTCAAAGTATTGACCATCGGATTCTATACATTTTGCCCATCTTTGAGACTTTAATTACTCATTTGTATTCAACATACGAGTCAACTAAAAATCCACACTCGTTTACCATGCACGCTGTATAAAATCATTTAAATGAGATATTGTGCACAGTTGTTTATGGCATAGCACATACACATCACACACGTATGTTTTGTCCCCATTTGGCACTGTCATAATGCCGAATGCACTTGAGTGGAATGTTGATTCAGTTTGGGGAGTTCTAGAACCATAAAGAGACGACCTGACCTATGACCGCCGCAATCACATGTTTGACACCGAAACTCCATGGAAATGCACTTGAAATTGTAAACGACATTCAACTGAAACAGTTAAGTGCGCACTTCATAGAGGATGCACATTTTCATTATTAACGAAGCGCTCAAGTAAACGAGGGTAATGCTGGAAATGTAACGAAAGCCTCCGAAAAAAAGAACGAAAAAACACAACAGACATTAAATGTCTAAAATCGATGTATTGTTCACTACGTTGTTAACCGGAAAAAACGTACATTAAGGTATAAGGAGGGATTTTGCACCATCTGTGACAAGTGGGAGAATATTTTTACAAAATAGCGCTGCACTACAATTTTTAACTTTTCATTTCAGAGGAACGGCTTCGCGGCATGTTTCATACAAAACTGAATTTTGGATTTGAGGCCAAAATTCTCACCCAAACCGAATGATCTTTTTTTTATCAAAGGGTATAGCAAATATCTAGTACACCTTAAGTATTTTATTTATTTTTATTTAAAATAATGAAATACAGGCCATTAAATAAATCGATTTTTCACGATTTTAGAGACAACTTTAGCAATTACTTGAGGGGTATTGGTGAATAAAAAAAAGAAAATGCCCCATATACTATGAAAATATAATGAATTATAAAATTAAAAAGTATTAAAATAAGCATTATGATGGGCTTAAGTTTTAAATAAAAACGACTAAATTACGTTGGAATACAAATTTGCCGTACATAATTTAAAATATCGATCCAAAAAGCCTTTTTTTGTTTTTTTGTTATTTTATTTTATGTAATCACTAATCACATTAATACGGAAAATATGACAACAAAAAAAAATTACGGTTGCTTCTAAAAATTCTGAAAAATCGATTTCTTTAATGGCATAATTTAAAACAAAATTTAAATATATTTGATACAAAACAAAAATTAATAAAATACTCACATACGCTCTCAATCTATAATGTCTCCACCCTCTCTAACCGGCGAAATTATCTCATTATCAACTTCGAAATACCATCCAGAACAACTAGGTCTAACCACTTATTCCACATTAGCCGGACGAGTACAAATGCTGGTGTCAGGGATCCAATCAGAAGAATGTGCGAGTTACTTAATCAAAATCAAACTCTGATGGATTCCGACATATTCTTTGATACATGTAGTGCTTTTAAAAGAGAATTGAAAGCTGTTTTCATATAATAATATTAAACAAACAAACTTCAACAAACAGTGTTTGGACATTATGTGCTTTTTTATTGTTCCCTTGTATGGCAATATTTTAAATTTAATTATTATTTGTCCCTTACATTCATGTAAGTATTATTTGTAAAGTTTGTTTTTTTTTGTAACTTTATTTAGATGTAAGCAAATTTTCATACATCTAGTAATAAAAAACATATAAGATACATAATAAAATAAATAGAGTCATAAAATTATAACGGAAAGTATAAAGTTAATAAAAAAAAAAGAAATACAGTTACCCGAGTTCAAAAAAAAATAGGGTTTATGAAATACTGTTAATACAAATAGAAATACAAGTCATAAATTTTTTTTTATGTATATAGCACATGTTTTAGGGAAAGTGCCAAGACTTGAGGCTTCCTTACCTTCTGTTACTCTATTATTTACCTTCTTTTACTTGTTTACCTTCTGTTACTCTATTATTTAGAAATTGTACACCTTTTCATAAATTTTCTGTGTAACACAATATTAAATTCATTAACTTGTGTAAATATTATTTTGAAAGATTATTCGTTTATTTATCTTTATCAAATTAATCAGTGAGAAATAGGTTAGGATACAGGCGAGTTCTCCAAATATTTCTATATTGTTTCAATATTACTATTGTCTGTATCTGTATTTTCTCCATAAAAAAAAAAAATAAATAAAAAAAGTTCTCCATAAAAAAAGTTCATAAATTGAAGTACAATATCGAGGAAAGTAATAAGGTGGCATTAGTTCACTTGAATAGAGCGATGGTTCCGGATACACCGAGAGGTCCTGGGTTCGAATCCGAGATCCGACGGTTACCTTTTTTTATTTTCCGTCTCTTTTCTGTTTCACATTTCATTTGAGATTTGTTAATATTATCTTTAATGGAATATAATAACAAATATTTCAACAAGATGTCAGTGAAGATTTGCATACGCAGTTCCATTCAATATAATTTTTTTTTCAACGCTCATGGCTTCCACTATTTTGAGTTCACGAAAGATGGAATATAGCTACAATAGTGGGGGCATTACTGAAATTGCGTATTTGAATGAGGGTGGTGTACTCGTATATGGTGGGCGTCGGAATAACGTGATCACACCTACTCTAGTAATATTCTGTAAAGGTCCGTCCCGATTGGGCTCACCTGACCTACAACATAATAGAGAATGTTGTAAGATGTAGAATAATGGCATGTTGCAGTAGGTACCATGTCATGTCACTGCAAGATTAACTGACACTGAAGACTGAAGACGGTACATACCTGAAACAAAGATAATACAGAAATGAATAAAGAAACACATTTTTGTAATAATGCTAAATGGGTGTTTTACAATCTTTAAAACTATGAAATTAAAAACATTCGGAAAGTAATTTTTTTAATGAATTATGTTCATATTAACCCCTTTACTGCTGAATATGCATTATGCATTATTATTCTCTGTGCGAAGTTTATTTTAATTAAATTGAAAAAAGTATAACTTTTACGTAAGAAGCAAAGAAAACTATTGTTTTATGACATGAGAGTAAACGTTAAGAAAGCTTTGAAACATTGAAATTATCATCAGCGCACTTATTTTTTACTTAAATAAAAAAAAAAACTATATAAAAAAACACACACATATATATATACATACTAAAACGGCTATAGACTGGATCCGTAGTGGTGGCACGGCGCCAGCATGCGTCTATGGACGTCACCCGCAGTTAAAGAGTTAATTCTAACAAAATCGGTAATATTAATAAACTGCCGTTGAATGTTTCTGAATGCGAAACTTCAATGATTTCGTTATTTATATTCTCAAAGAGATAATCTGCGCCTTTGATAAGAACCATAATAAACCCTAAATAATATATATTTTGTCATTGAATACTAAACGTAACGACATCATTCAATACGCATTACCAAAAACCCACTGTTAAGAAGATAAACAAACTTGAAAAGGAAAAAAAAACATTAATGAATAAGCATTGAGCTCGTTAACAATGGAGATTTTCCAGGGGCCCTTTAATCTCTCAAAAAGCAAGCCCCTCGGAGGGATCCCCACTTAGGTAAGGAAACCGTCTGAAAAGGTTTAAGGAACTCGCTCAAGAGTCATGACACAATTTCCTTCCGATGGCCCTAGAGGATAAGTGACTGAATTCATATTTAGAGCGAGCGACACATACATACTATATCGCTACCAACACTGACATGTTGATTAATGTCATAGTAAAATAGCAGGGGTTCTCGAGCGGGTCTCGGCAGTGATACAGAGCACCCTAGGCGAGCCCATGCCCATGATATAAACAATTCAACTAAATTACGCTCATTCGCCTATTGTGTTTATGTTATTGTTTTTTTTACGCGTATTAAGGGTAATACCAAATGATTAAGGTAGACTGTTAACCATTTGCACATCATTTCAGAATGAAAAAAATCAATATCGCCCGGTGATTAAGTATTGAACTGTTTAGTTATTAAAGATATGCTGCATTATTCAGTTGTAACCTCTTCCTCTCCATGAAAGGAACTCTCAGAGGCAGGACCATACTTCTCAACTTTCCTTTTCAGCTGCACAACTTCCATGAGCTTCACAACATTCCGCAAATTGGGGATGCCAGTCTGATTGATCGGGCAGCTGGGACTCTTGCGTAAGTTATAACCAATTGATAACAAAAATAAATCTGTGTGGCACTATCAATATTCGATGAAATGTATTATTTTAATCATTTGAAGATAGTGAACTAAATTGAATTCGAGTACCCTATGATGGTACACCATTATTAACGAGAGGGTCAGGAACTCAGGAACATATTGGAATCGTATTATTGTTGGTCGAATAATTGTTCCGAGGGCCACGAAGCATGTAAATCAATTGACTCTGATTATATAATTGGAGTGAATAGATTGCGACAGATCGTAGAGAAGAGAAACAGAAGCAAGAGATTGACAACGGGCGAGTAAAATCGCGTGCTAGAACGGAAGAACAAATTGGAACAAGGTTATCTGGTAAATGTGTCTAGGATTGAAAATTGAAACACTGTGTTGGAAGTACATATTCCAAAACGCTGTATTCCATGTTCGGCAATGTACAAATAATTACGAATAAAAATACTACAAATTACATCAAATATTATCCAAGAGTTGTCCACCCTGTTTACTGTAAATAAAATAGTAATTGCACCTTTTTAAAGTGGCATAATATGCAAAGCTTTAATTTAAATAATGTAAATAGCAAAACATTTCTACAGTATAGGATTGATTTTCTTACAACGACTTTATACGGTCTTGACTTTCCATTTCAACTTATAAATTTACCACCTTTGAGTCCTGGAAAAAGAGAAGACATGTTATCCCGTTGTTATCGACATTAGGCGTTTGCAATACCCCCTTGAGGAGATATTCAATACAAGCTTGAGTACGCAGGAGAGAGGAGAGATTTGCCTCGAAGGCGACAGGATGGTGAAGTTCCACTCTTGCTGAGATTGTACAGTGGACCACTTCCCTCGTCAATATTTAATAAAAAAATTTATTATTTGGTTCATTGTCAATGGTTATAATAATTATTCGTAATGACTTCCTGTTCATTTTCATATTAGCATGTTTTATAATGACTATAAACAAAATACATTATAATAATACCTATGTAATAATAATAATAATAATAGTTGGATGACTTGTATAGCGCCGTTTTTGTGAAAAATCACCTCAAGGTAAATATTATTTTAATTAAAACCGCACGATGTGCTGTGACTGGATGGGACAAGGGAAATTCCTTATAGGCGTTTTAGTATTTACTAGTTATATTAAGTAATCAGTAATAAAGACGTGAAAAAATATAATAAGATGATTTTCAATTAATCATCTATTTGGAATGGTGAATAATCCCATGGATAGATTTAAGAGGAGTCAACACCATGGAAAACCCAGAGAGGAAGATTGATTCCCAAGATTGGCAAATCGAAGGTGGTGATCCCTAACAACATGCCAATTGTGTGAGTGATAACATTGTTCATCTGATGAAGAATGTGCCAGCAAAAACTCCGCTTAACCTCACGGGCAGCAAAAGGGCCGTGTATAAATGACTGGGAAGATAAACTTACATTGAATACTAAATAAAGGTTGAGTTTCAACATATCAATTTTAGTTCTATGTACCTATTATAGAACTCCATAGGATATAAGCCAATAAGACTTGTGCGTCAAAAATGTGAACATAATTATTTGTCCAATGTACACGTTATTTTTAAAAAGGACGATTTTTCAGTTGAATAATAAATAAATGAAAACGAAAATATTTGGAAACAGTTTTAATTGTTAATGTAAAAAAGGTCATATTTACCGAGAAGAAAAATTTCGATTGCTTTCCAAGAACAAAATAAGCTTCCACTTCCAGAGTATTAAATTAAAGAATTCGTTATATCCCCGTTCAATAGACGCAATCGATTCCGAAGCGACTCGATACACCAGGAAACTAGAAAACGCAGGAGTAGAAGCAAACGTTCCCTAATCACATCACTTCATAGCAGCCGGATTAACGCTCGGGTCGGATCAGGAACACAAACGAATCGGGCAAACGGCCCGGTTCCTGAGCCGGCGGAGGAAAGTGCCCAGGGCGGCTGTAAGCCTTTCCTAACGACTTTACTTTTTCACTAACCCCGTGGAGAGGTTTTCAAGCGCTTTCTATGGGCTCGCAAAATATCGAAGGTCAATCGTCAAGCCGAGGAGTGAATGGTGTAAAGATGGGGATTTGCCAATTTAGAGAAATGTCGGGCGGCGAACGGAGTACATTTGAGAGGGGAATGAGTGATGGGAAAAAGTACCTGGACATTCAAATTCAGTTAGTAATTTAAAAGGGTATCGATTCAACCTATCAGAACACCGGGACCACACAGCGAGAATTTTCCATTCGTGTAAGTTATTACCCTATAAACAACCCACACCGTTCAAAAAAAATTGGTACACACTAATAAGAAAATAAAACATTCCAAAAACTCGATGTCTTGTTTAAAAACACCTCAAGAAATACTCGTAGGGTTTTCTAGTCGAAATTCAGCATTTTCATACACAATTTAATCAATTTCGTTGTACTCGTATGCAACACCTTGTAAACTAAAACGGTCGTAAATCATCCCTCGTGAACGCAAGTCGAGCGGCGCTGACCTGTGCGACACAGAGCACACAGCACAGGAGCGGGAGCAGAACCAAGCGAGGTACAGCCACAGGGACAGGTAACACGGCTTGTAACATGTCTCAGGTTAGTGCGCTCTTCAAGAGATGGCGCCAGCACACCTAATGGCCGGGAGAATGAATACATTTAACGTTTGCCTAAAGCGGTGACGCGATTAATAGGTGATGGGCGCTCTGGGAAGTAATAAGACACCCGTGAAGCTGGGGGTAATTTCCAGAGCGGATCTCTGCAGGCGATAATACACGCAATTCACAACTCGAATCCATGCATTTATAATATATGCCCAGAACGCTGCATGCGTGCCGAATGTACAGCAATTCATTTCTACTCACATGGTCAAAGAGGGTAGTTGAAAGGTGTCCCCTGGCTGCGTATTTACAAAACCTATACCATTTCAACCCCGGCGAGGGCTGAAATAGAGCAGCTTTTGTTCGCTCAAAATCACTTACAAAACCTGTATTTTGGGCCTACGCGCAATCTAAAAGCGTCAACACGTTCCTCACTGCGAATTTCACGAAATTGAAGTTGTAGAGGTTAATCAGTATTAGGTACTAGAGTAGCTTTACAAGATCGTAAGAGGTTATAATGTTTATTCACAGTGGAAATATCTAGTTTATTTGTTCCCCAGTTAGCGTTGTTAACAGTAAACATTCCGTGACGATGTAATAAACCAGAATAATTTCCATTTGATTCGAAAGGGGTGGAGCGCACAGCGGCATAGATATTAGTCCTTAGTCAGGTGTATTATATGGCGGCCATGAAACGGCTTTACAGCCCTACAAGTATGGCGGCCGCACATAGCGGCGGTGTTTATTGAATCACGAGGGCGAAGAGTAAGCTAAACGATCACTTAAGAATAATACGACCGAAATTGCAGAATGATTTAGTCGACTTCTCAACTCGCGGCATGTAGATTAATGCAACCCTTTAGCTTCCTCTGAAAAATAAAATAATTGATTCTTGTCAAGTGGAACTGACAGGAGGATCAATACGGCCCTTGTCACAGTTCTCGGGAGAGCGGTGAAGCCCTCATGTTCTTCCCTAAAGAAAGAAATAATAATAGTATTCGCTTTGACAACGTTTGACTGAAGAGAATAAAAGACTAATTAGAAACCCCTTTGGAAGAAAGAACGAAAAAAGAAAGTGTCTGTGCGGAAATTTGAGATGCTTGAATAAATAATTATTAATCTCTCCGAGAAGAATGAAAGGGAGATAGTACTTATTACGCTTTGAGATGTAGCAAAGTTTGTAAGAATTGGGTGGGTAACTCTCCGAAACTCTCGAAAGCAATGAGGCACGGGGGTATTGCGATAACTCCCCTCAAACTTTAAATATCCGACGCCTTCAGTGCTTCAGTGCTTCAGTGCCCGCTGCCGAGACGCAGGCGCTGATAGCTGCGAGCTGCGAACTGAGATCCCCGAATCATTTTCTTGTCATTTTAGCAGAACATCAGAAAAACTTTATTCATTCAGACATTCATATTTACAGACATTGTCTAGTGAGGCGGGTAAAGTACATTGTATTTGTAGCAACCTATTTAATGTCAATAAACGCCCGAGTTGCCGGTAATGAAAATGAATTGATTAATTAAATTATGGTACCTACCTATTATACTTATTATTAACGGAAGCCATACTTGGGCATAGCACATATTTATGAATTGATATCAAAATTTCTACATAAATACATATTATCAAAAATGAAATATTATGTTTTGGTTTATACGACAGATAACATTTATTCACACAATAGAAAACGAAAAAAAAATTCTAATCAACCATTTTGGAAATAATGCTTGTGAAAATGTCAGAACGGTTTAAGGGGAATGGCTGCGATGCCTGTTTCATACAGAACTTAATTTTGGATTTGAGGCCAAAGTATCCATCCAAACTGAAAGACATATTTTTTTAATTAAAGGTTTAGTAAATATCTAGTACGGATGAGAAGTATTTTATTTATTTAAAATTAAGTTTTGTATGAAACAGGCCCGCAGCCGTTCGTCTTAAAGGAGAAAATCAGTCGAACCATAACAGAGATTTTGTTCGGTTTTCAGTGCATTTTCTTTTTATTCTTTTTTACTACAGGCGGAATGAATATTGTTTTGATAGGTTTTATTGATTATTTGAACAGTATTTATTCATTTTACTACAGGCGGAATGAATATTGTTTTGATAGGTTTTATTGATTATTTGAACAGTATTTTTTCTTTTTTACTAGAAGCGGAATGAATATTGTTTTGATAGGTTTTATTGATTATTTGAACAGTATTTATTATTTTTTACTACAGGCGGAATGAATATTGTTTTGATAGGTTTTATTGATTATTTGAACAGTGTTTATTCTTTTTTACTAGAGGCGGAATGAATATTGTTTTGATAGGTTTTATTGATTATTTGAACAGCATAAAATACTGCAAGTTTTGGCAAGTTCTCAACAAATCCTAAACATTTTTTTCTACGATAGAGTAAAGTGAGCTCAAATAATGTTAAAATGATGTAAAGCGGGCGAGCACTGTTGCAAAGACAGGACCTTACAGCAGGTGAACTTTTCCCCGGCTCACCTAGAAATTGGAATAATTCACAGAGGACAAAGAGGCGGAAGAATTGATCAAAGTGAGAGACTTTCCCGAGTTCTTCTGCTACCCCGATATTCCTTATACTCCCCCGGCGACTTGGGGCCAAATAATATCAAAAGGCTTCACTCGCACACACACTCACTGTCGCTTCTCAATTTGTCGGACTTGCGAATCGGGACGAATAAATTAAATTTATTTTTAGTACCTACCGGCAAATCAATACGCAGAGTGGCGACAAAAAAAGAATTCTACAATCGCGGGCTTTAGTGGGATTTTATTTTTCCATTGGGCCTAGCGATAGAGCGACAAATATGGAAAACGTCACATTTGATGGTTGAAATTCGAGCGGAATTGTGATCACGGTATAAAAAACTTCAATGTCCATACGCGATAAAAGTTCACACTCGCATTTCAGAATAAAACATTAACGAAGGGCTTCCGGGATAAAAATGAAATTACTGTTAGTGTACCTTTTTAGTGGCACGTGTCAAAATCAGTAGCCAAATAAAGTTCAAATGCGGGGAATATTTCCACACAATGGACGCAGTCTATTAGAAGAGACATAATATATTTACTGGCTAATCCGTGATATAGTATTTTATGGCGACGAACAACAGCAAAGTCAGCCAAGCGAGAGGATAATAAAACGGGATGCGCACGCATCACTAAGCGCAAATTAAAATTCAGTTAAACCGTGTGAAAACTGCACGGGGAAAATAAAGCTCAGAGAAATAGAATTATGCTCGTTTAAAGCTGACAGTTGGGCAGCTAAAGCTCCCACGTGATGAAAATACTCGTAATGAGACGGCCGCGGCAGAAGGGATCCTGTTTTTGGGAAATTGTAGAAATAAAAAGTGACAAACATGAGACCCTACTTGAAATCCCACCCAAAATTCGTTATATTACTTTTGATGTAAAGTTTCAAAAGTAGGTACCATGGTGCATTATAGTATCATCGAAAATAGCTTTCATCACCAGTCAATCAGTGAGGAAATACAATGAATAATATACACTATGTATGTAAGAAATCAATTCTATTTTTTAAAACGAAATGTTTCATTCCACAAGAAAGGGACTGAAGTATATGTATGTTTTGGAATATGTTAAGATATTTCGTCCTGTTTTGACTAAACTAACCGTTATGATTGTTCACATATCATCGCATGATCATGGTGTTTAGGACGTTTTCAAATTAAATTATCAGGATTTTACCTATCCAAAATAATTGTATCGCTAACCGCATTATCACACTTAACAGAAAATAACTAAAAATGCAATCAGGATATTCCTAAACACCACCGAATTACTGTAATTTACAATAAGTATATTTTCTTCCTTTAGCGGATACTGTTTGTAGGAAAGAAGGATATATTTACATCATGTTCGGATACGAACACGGGTATATAGAAGAACTAAAGACGACACCCAAAAACAAAGTTAAAGCAGGGAAGGAGTGTCATCGAGGAAAAACGGATATTAAAGGTGCGACAGCAAGAAATAAATTTGCATACCAATTTACAGCACGCACGCACCTAGTTTCAGTGAGATAGGTAAATAAACATTGTTATTGGTAACTAAATAATTCATAAACTTTATTTCGTACACCACACATGTTGTAAACACATTTATTAGAGATATTTACACGCCGATTGTATATGTTTGATATACTATATATGATGCTTTTACGTAAAATTTTGGTTTGTGTTTCTAATAAAAAGAAAAAAAAGTTTAGCAATAAAAAGGTCTAATTTACACATTAAACATAGATTGTTTTTTAATTTATTTATATGAGTTTCGGTTTCGACCGAAACCAGGACAGAATCCGAGTTCGAGTCACAAATGGGACTCGAACCCAGATCCTCTAGTCTTACCCGAACTGGCGGCTCTACCAATTGAGTTATTGAGACCAAATTATTTTTCATCGATCTCATATTTCAATGTAATATTTATTTATAATTTCTTCAAAAGATTGGTTTTCACTCTGTGGTGGCATTATTAATAAATGAATTAAAAATTACTTTGTAATCACCACTTTATTAATATGTACATATCAACATATTTCGAAAGCGATGCTTTCCTAATAAAGAATATACAAAATAGTAATCTAAGAATAGACAAATTATAAACATAAAGAAAACTTGATTAATGTAGGTAAGTATTTATTTAATTTATTTAAGTATTAATTATATAAACAATGGTATATAAAATAATCAGAAGCAAGACTGCATAGAGTGCATAGCTCTAATCAACAACTGTACTCAACCCATTGTACAAGGCATTTTTTAAGGTACAATAACATCGACATCTATCATGTAACATCTTGACCAATCAAATTATATACAAAGCCTATTTCTGAAATAAATCGATCGACGTAAAAACATCGAGGAGTATGAAAAACCATGAAATACGCAAAATTGAAAAAAATATATATCACTCGACCAGTGGTGGCTCGTCACTTTTGAGTGAGCTAGAGTGTTAAGATTGACAAATACGACGTTATTGATGTTGTTGAAGCCGAAAGCGTTTTTTTTCAAAATCTCAATTTTTTGTAAGGAGATTTAGATGGTAGGTGGGGCAGTAGCCCCTAGCAATATAGCTCACTCAGAAGTTACGAGCCGCCACTGCATTCGACTGATGTTGATAAAAAATCTGTTCATTGATTGCGTGATGTGTACTAGGATTTCGCTTTGAGTCCTATTTATGAATGAGAGAGAATGTTTAAAAGCTGCGGCTGTCAGGGATCATGATTGAAACTTGATTACACTACCATGTCCCTGGTTTGTTGAAAGTTCCCTCCATGCCATTCCCTCCGCCTATTGAAAGTTCCACAAGACATGAATCGTATCAGGATGGCAGAAGTCAAAGGCAGATCGCTGCGAGGTGTATTTTTCCGTATTTAAATAAAACAAATATCAAAAAACAACATGGTAATAAAATAATACCAATTGAAACACTGCAGCAACGCATGCATCACTTTATTCGGTACACGGTTATACGGAAACTGGTGAGCGTGAAAGCGATTAATAGATATACCTACAACATTGTTGGTGCAAACGCTCAAAAGACGTAGGTCCTAAAGAAAGAACTTTTTAAAAATACTATTGTATACAGCTAATACTTTATGGTTGTTCATTATATAAAATAAAATCACTTAGTATAACACCACTTTAATTAAGTATTTTTCCTACCGGTTTCGTAATCACAGTTCCTTCTTCGGGAATAAATATATACGAACATAACATTATTGCAAAATCAAAATGCAATAGTGATTAGTTGTTGGAGTGGTGGTGGAAGTGTGGGGGTACGTAAAGAAGACAGACGGTGTGGAGAAAGAGAACATATTATTCAACATAGGACTGGAAAGACTTTTATGGTTATTAATTAGGTCTTCATTATTCTTTACGTTTTTTTTTATTTATTTCTAATGCTACTAAGTTGTCTAATCGTCTTGCTTTATTTTTAATATGAAGATTATTTATGCCTGTATCTTTATCAAACTATAGCTATTTGAAATTATGTGGTTAGCTAATTAAGAAAAGTTGTTATTTTTTAGGCATCTCACGTATTCTTTAATCCTAATGTCAAATTTGCGATTTGTTTTACCAATATAAAAAGATGGATAGACATTATAATTAAGTTTAAAAATACCAGAGCACGACAATTTAAGGTCATTAATTTAGCATTTTATAACATAAAAAAATTATACGTGTGTTGAACCGTAGATGGTTTCATGTTTTAATGTTCACAAGGTTAAATACTTACTTTAGCACACTTTTGTAATTTGTTCCACTTATTTATTTTCACCAGGACCGGTTTCATCCTACTACGGACATTTTCAGACTGGTAGTTGAAATTCTTATGCTACGGTATTTATACAAACTTAGGCAGGAGTACACAACATTGGCTCTATATAATGAATGTTTCTATATTGTTAATTTAAGGTACATATGGGTAATTATTATGTTTAATAATAAAATTATGAATGATGTTACGTAGTAAATAGATATTTTTAAGTCACATGAATGTATATGAATTTATATAAAATAGAAACATTCATTATATAGAGCCAATGTTGTGTACCCCTGCCTAAGTTTGTATAAATACCGTAGCATAAGAATTTCAACTACCAGTCTGAAAATGTCCGTAGTAGGATGAAACCGGTCCTGGTGAAAATAAATAAGCGGACCAAAGTACAAAAGTGTTTTATTTTCAATTCTAATACAATGGAATTCCACGACGAATTAAGAGTCCAAAAACTAGACTCAGTTACTTTAGCCATTTGAACGCACTATGTAATCGAACTGACAATCTATGCTTGTTAAAGTGAATGAAACCATAAAATTAATATGGCAATAGCATTCACTGAACGACACATAATCGGTTTATCTAGATAACAAGCTTGGTAATTTACGTTTGCGATTAGGGAGATGAATGATTTATGAGTCATGTAAAATGTTACAGCCTTATCAGGGGGATGAATAGTGATAATTTATTCAATAAATAATGCAGAATTGCATGAAATGGATTTACAATATTGTATAGATGGATCGAATGAGATTGATTAGTGCAAATTGTTTCCATGAAATACAAGTTCTCAAGTATACCAGATGCAGTCGACACAGCAGAAATGTATGCATACCTTTATTGCATTATTATGCTAAGTGATTACAAAGGTTAAGGCGAGGAAATGCAAAGTAATGCAAAATCATGTGTTTCTTGGTTTGAAAATTTGATCGCCTAGAAATATTATATTATATATTACAAAACCTTTTTCGGATTTGATTAATACAACGTAGAAAATTAAGTTATTTAGAATATGACTAAAAATCATTTAAATATTTATGCCGAAATAAAATATACATTTGTTGCATAAATCTAAACACGTGGCAATTTCAACAGTTTCGTCATTTGCTTAAAATTATATTATTTTAATATACATATTGCTTATTTCTAATACTTATTACCTACATAAATACGATTACTGGATCCCCTTAAATGCTAGTGCGCCGGAATTGCATATCAAATAACCAAAATTTGTATCCGTTGAACGCCAGGATATCTGATCGGTAAAGTAAAAAAATAATTTCTCTGAATATAAGTAGCTACTCTGAGGAAACTACTAATGATAGATATATAAAATATTTATAAGTATATAAACACATTATCTGGTAATTTACAAAAACATCAAACAAGTAAGTTATTACGTAAAAATTACCCCCGGCACACTACCGAAGTATTAGATAGCGGGGGCTCTGTGTTCCAAAGGTTAAGAACACTTCCCCACAAGTCGTCGCTCGGATAAAGGACCGCTACACCAAAACAAGTAAAAATAGCTGTAAATTTCTTGAAAGATAAAATAATTTGTGACCGATCGAAACTGGATTTTCAGCCGAAACCGAAATCAAATTCCGGTTTCTGTCTTCGGCCGAAATCGAAATATAAATAATATGTAAATAAGTTTAGAAACAATCTATGTATACCCTGAAATTAGACCTTTTTATTGAACTTGAAGGAGTTCATGGTGTTAAATTAACTGCACAATGAAATTAAAGACATCAATTTAATAAGTAAATTTGTTTCCTTTCAGCGATTTTCGGTTCGTTGTTATGTAACAGTTCTGCAATGATACTTTAACTAGTCTTAGAATAAACGTCGTCTAGTGAGACGGGCATAGTGCATGCATTTCTATCAACTTATTAAATAAATAATAAACGCACGGATTGCAGGCAGTAACATTAAATCTAAAGGAATTACAAAAATACGAAAGATCTTAGAACAACCATCATCTGACAAATCTGTCTAGTCATTAATAGTCTTACTCATAATCGTGGTGTAAATATTATACTGGCAAATAAGGTCGGAATATCGAAAAACGTCACTCATATTCTTAGCCTTCCTCGATGTAACATTCATTCTAAGCAAAAGGCCTTCATCTATCGGGAATCACACATTTTTAACACGCACTCCTCACAATTTGACATCTTTAACTCTGCACCACATTCCATAAAGTCACGCCGGCGATCTATCGACCCTTTATAACTTTAGATACCCACTCACCTCATTCTACCACCAGCCTATTAAACGACTCTATAGATCGACCACCCCCTACCTTACCCCATTCCTTTCCAGACCCCATAACAAATTACAGATAACTTTTAAATTTACATTTCTTCTTTACTTTGTATAAATCTATAATCTTTTTAATTTTATTTTGATTTCTTCGAAAATCACTAGATTCACTTATATATAATACCCAAGTGGAAACCTGTAAATGGTCAAATATATATCACTCGTTTATTATACTTAATTTTTTGTGCAAACTGTTGGTCTCCCAAATAAATAAAAAATAAAATAAAATAATAACGGCGTATTCGTACACCGGTCGTATGAGGCAGTATTGAAGGTGTCAGTGAAAATACGCGGACAATGTGAAGAATAGCAGATTTAGTTGACGTGTTTTTGCGAGGTTTGATTATTAATTGTTTTTGTGTTTAATTTGAAGAATTCCATTTAATTTTTTTTTAAATTTAATGTAAATCAAATTTAATAATTTTATTATTAAGTTCTGCAAGTATTGTTAGTTTTTATTATTGTGACAGCTGTTTCGGCGTTTAAGGCCATTTTCAAACTGTCGTTAACCAAATTGTGACGACTTATTTATATGATTTTATTTACTCCCACTCTTTTTCAATTTCGAAGGGGTTTAAATTTTTTTTTTTATTTATTATCGATAAAATGAGGTTTTCACATTTATAAAAAAAAGGTTTGACAAATATTGATCTGTTACGTCCACTTTGATCATATCCATTTGCAGCACTATCGGTGAGAGATTTTAAATCGAAATATCGATGTACCAAAGCAAATATGAGACCCATAATCGATTTAGTACGGCCGCAATTTGGATGCACGTAGAAACGGCTTAAAATGGTATGTGGAATTAATAAAATAATACAGATTTAGGGATTATTTTTATTTGCTTCCTTTAACTGAAGTGTTCCACCCCTGAATTTCATATCCCTACACGAATGGAGGTTTTATCTCCAATTTGGACGGCATCCTGCAATTGACTATATCTCGCTGAAATTTCCTCATTCTGTAAACTTATACTGCAAATGGCGCATGTATTGCAATAGCGCGAGCGAAATATGCACTGGTTCCCTGTTCTCTGTTCACTGCGAACTGTAGTGCAAGTGGAATATACCATCAGATGCTAATAAGCCGAGAGAATAAAAGTGCAGGTACAGCGGGATAGAGAATAAACGACATTCGCTGAAAAATCGCGCTGGAACTAGCTTCAATAGTAAAGGGGAATAAAATTGAACGTCGTTTCGCCGTTACTTTTGAATTTTGAATGGCATCAATATGCTAGAATAGGTAAAAAAAAATTTGTATGGTAATATCTAATTCTTAAGAAGTTCAGATCGGAAGGAAAACGCAGCCTGGCGTCTTTTCCCAGCCAATGGAAGTTAATAAAAAAAGTCGCCATAGTTGTCGCAAAGGTTGTTATTGCGAGGATGCAAACATTATGGCACCGAGCCGTTTAACTTTATAAGAAATGAGTATCCTCTACGACCTCCACATTAGTACGAACTCCACGTTTTTATTAAAAAGAAAACAAGCAAACACGTGCAGCCTTCGACTAAAATGGACTATGATAATTCATTCTTTTAAAAAAAGAGTGTAAAAAGGTCGTCTCAGTCTGCACTCGCAGCGGAGTGGAGATGAAAAAACAGTCCAATTTCATTACAATTACAAAGTCAACGGACAGCAGAGTACTGGAAATGGAGTGCCGCCGGTGGTGACTTGAGCCCCCTCCGGTGAAGTGGAAAGTGTAAACTGTGGATGCGTCTGGTTGCGGGGTGAGAATGGGTGAGGGGGGGGGGGGGGACTGTAGGCGCTGGTTAATAGCGTCGGAAAAGTGGCCTGAGAAGTTAACGCAATTTGTGTAATTATTGTAATTGGCCGGGGTAACTTCGAGGTAAATTGTCCGATAATTATGCAAGGCTTGATTAACTAAATGCTGTCTACAACTTCATATTCAAAATGTATAGTCATTTATCCATGAAATAAATGCTATTCTGCTTTCAGAAGTGAAATTTCAGATAAAGAAAGAACATGGCGTGATGAATATTTGTATGGGGCTATTTATGAGAAATATTACTTTAAGGGCGCTTAGAGCAAAACCACCTAAATGACATGGCAGAGACTCGGGAAAATATATTTTTTAATGAATTAAAACGTTTTTAAATGTTTCAAAAAATAAAAATAAATCGAAAGAAATTACACATACATATTTACAATTTCATACAAGTTAAGAAGTCAAATTTATGCAGTATCCCGGCCGTGATCTGGGTGGTATTACTTAGAGGTACTGTAGGTTGGGTTACGTCTGACGCTTATATTATTATAAAGGTTTATAGGTAGGTTACTTATTCCACATTTAATAAACATTGGATCATTCTTTAAAACGCTTTAAAGAACACGTGAATATGCTTTAGAATGACTACAGAACACAATCATAGAAGATAATATTAACAACTCTCTAAATGAAACGTGAAACCGAAAAGAAAAAGAAAAGAAAAATATATCGGTAGCAACTGGGACACGAACGTAGGACCTCATGATCTATCCGGGACCTTGCGCTTTAGTCCACTGAGTAACAGCTACCCCAATCCGTTTCGTCGTTTTTATCGGTATCGTCCTTCGATTTTTTAGAACTGTTAATATCATCTTCAATTAATTGCAATATATTTTTGGATTCTACCTTTTTATCATGACTACAAGATTCTACCGAATTTATTTGCAATCTTTAGATAGTGTTTAGAATATACCTATCCGATTATTTGTTTTATTTATATGGAACATCTGTTGACTTTTTTTTGAAGTCTAGGTAGTTCAGTGGATTAGAGCGCAAGGTCCTGGGTTCGAGTCCCAATTGCTACCGATATATTTTTCTTTTCTGTGTCTTTTCGGTTTCATGTTTCATTTTGAGAGTTGTTAATATTATCTTCAATGATTAAAAATATATTATAATGAGGTTTATACGCTTCAACGAGTTATTACAAAAAAAAAAAAACAATATTGTTAGTTTTCAGAACCCTTTTATTCTGCGCACTATTACGTGATTCTATTACCAAGTCATTATTAGCAGGAGAAGGGAAAACAGACACTGTGGAGCCACGAGCCATCTACACTCTACAGGCAGGAATAATGCAGTCTTTACAAGGTAAGGCTTTCAGAAGGATTTACTACGAAGGGGCTGAGGTCAACTTGATGATTTAATATCAACGGAGAGGTAGTTTTAATCGTGCATGCTCCAGCGTTCCGTTCGCCGGATGTACCACGGAGGGCGACCACATAAACTTTAATGAAAAACTTTCCGGATAATGTTTTTTTTTCATTAAATGATAAATAAATTCCAAATAATATTCTACGGGCTTTGGAAACAAGGACAGCGGAAAAAAAAACTTTTTAATAAAATAATATGTATCAGGACCGTATATTAGCGTGCCGTGGCTGTTTTCCAACTTAAAGCGTTCGGTTAAAAGTTATAGCGAAAAAAAACGTACTTAATGGAAAAACCTGCATAAGTTTATCTTAAAAAGTAAGAATAAAAATATCCATTTCGGCTGAAAAAATACAAACTGAAAGCTTTAGGTTCCTTCAAAACTAAAACAAAATTGTGAAAGCCTAACGGCCCACGAAACGTGCAAAAATATGCTGACATGATTTTTTTCATTTAATATACTTCACTAACCTGGTATGGACGCTACTGGTCTGGGTTACGATTTTGAATAAAGTTTGATGGCGTTACAAAAATGGTTTTGAAACTGTCGCAATTGAACTGTGGAAAGCATAATGTATGCAAGGAGGTACTACTCTTCACATCTCTTTATACTTAATTATTATACTTTTTTTCCAGATATATTATATTACCATACTATGTCAATACTACATTTTCCCTTCTATTTTTGTATAATCGAACTCAATATGAACTAAACTTGTCAATTTGACTGTCCTAAAACCGAATTTGTTCCCAGTTGGGCAGTCGAAGCTGTCTTAAATTTTATTGTTTAATAATGTCTATTAAAAAAAGGGTAAAAGTACCTAAGTTACGCACAACGCGCGGTGCACAACGAGAAAAATTCTTGAAAGATAAAGAGAAAACATTTTCAGGTACAAAACAAAAACGTGCTGTATTCTTGGAAGATATTCTTCTTCATGTTAGGAATAAATTCACTTTGAAGTTGAAAGGCCTTTATTTTATTTAACAACTATTTGCGAAGCTTAACCCCTGAACTGGAGCGTAAAGGCGGACAGTTTGTAGGAATAATATTCCAGTAATTTGGAAATGTCTGACTTACGACTTTCCGCTTTCCTTACCGAACAATGTTGACGCGACTCGGAACCGAGCCTAAGAAAAGAAAGAAAAAAGCGTAACCGTAATAAAAATGAACCACCGAACAAAAGCTTTAAAGCTAAAATCTTATTGTAAAAAGAAATCTTAAGAAATTAAAGAAATGAGAGAAAAAAAGATTATTATATAAATAAGATTAGCGCCCTTGAGGTGATTTTTCACAACAACAAAAAACAACGCTATACAAATTAACCAATTATTATTATTATTATATTCGAAATCAGTCGAAAATAAAATAAAGTCGTGAATCTATACAAATTCTAAATCCGGGAGAGCATCATTAGTAATTCATAAAGATTATTATATAAATGAGATTAGCGCCCTTGAGGTGATTTTTCACAACAACAAAAAACAACGCTATACAAATTAACCAATTATTATTATTATTATATTCGAAATTAGTCGAAAATAAAATAAAGTCGTGAATCTATACAAATTCAAAATCCGGGAGAGCATCATTAGTAATTCATAAAGATTTTTTCAGAACCACAGGCCCAAGGAGCGGCGGGTCAAGCACTGAAGGTACGCGGTCCAATATAGCATCATTTTAATGATCACTCCAGTCCTCCTTTTCTTTCTACAAATTGTGCAATTTTATGGCCACGATTTTCATGGAACATAAATATTATTTAAAAGTCACAGTAGTTCATTATTTACTATTCAAAGTTGATAGTAAAAACTGATTAGAAGTGAAATGTTCTAGGAGGCTATTTCAATTTAACGGAGAATATCGTATTAAATGATTTAGTAGAGGAAGCGTGAACATTGCTGAGAAATAATAGACAAAACGGCAGTAAACTATAGTTAATAGTGAGAAATTCTTAATAAGATCTCCGGGTATAGGATGGTTCATGTTTACCTTACTGAAAAATATTTCAATGATTAAAGTTTATTCAATTTTAATTTCGAAAATAGTGATGGAGACATCATGGAGAAGTAGTTTCTACGAGTACATAATCACGATGATGCAATAAGGAACTCCAGTGAAAAATATAATGGCTTTAAAAATATATATTCATACAGATCCGCAAAACGCCGATTCTGAATATTTAACTTTTATTTTATATATACGTAGAATTTTTTAAATCGTTATTTAAAAGTGAATAAAAAATGATCTCATCGAAACACCTTGTTATGTTGGTACAATTGAATTTTTAACATCTGACGTCACGTGCGCATTCTGTTTTTCGATTAGTATATTTTTTATTTTTCGATTTTGTTTTGTATTTTTATAGTTTTGGCGAAATTTAAACCTAATTTGGGTGACTTTAAGCAACTATTAATGAAAGAAATTAGAGTATTCACGATCAAACCCAAACGCATCACGATCAATATGGATATTATGACAATATTAATGCTCAATACTATTATTATTCTTTGAGTTAAAGTTTCTAAAAAGGTACATAATGTACTTACTTATGTTTAGATATGGTTTACTATGAACAGAATACAAAATTATGTACGGTACACCTCATCCTTGTTTTGACATTTGACATTCTAACCTCAAAACTGATCAAAACCGACCAGCCATAGATTTGGAGCATTTTGGCGGGATTTGAAAAATTGAAACCTCGAAAATTATTTTAACTATGAAAACTAACTTAAAAAAAAACGAAATACCCTGATATTTCAGTTTGAACGTCATTATTGATTAAAAAAATAGGACTGGAGTTCCTTATTATACACATAATTTACGCTTAAATATGGATGGTAGTAAGCATCTTAAAACATTAGCGCACTATATTAGCATCTCCAACAAATTATTACTCAATTTCTGAGAAGACTTGGATGTTTTCTATGTATAAGTCTATTCATATATGGGTCTATCTATGGTTGGATTTATAAATTTTGAGAAACCATTCTCCGGTGAAGTAGCAGTTTCACGGACGCTGGAGAGGCTATTATCGCCTAACAGTCGGAAGGGATGACGACCCCTGTCTCCCAGGAAAAGAGGCTTCGCTTCCGTCTATACGGAAACCAACAATTAATACTCGTATTGAACGCCAGGATTAAAGTCGCGTGGGGCAAAGCTTCGTCATGTAAACAACACAAGGCGGGGGCGCGGAATTCATGAAGCTTTATTTATTGAGAATTAGTTAGTACCAGCTCCACCCGAGTTTCAACAATCGTTTCGAATGTAAAAAAGACACGATATTCGGTTCGTCTTCATTTTTAATATGAATGCATTAAAAAACACAACACCTCATGATGGAAATGATGTGGCCAGCTAAAACATTGACATTCCAGACGGAAAAAAAAACCTATGTGGATTTCATGACTGTATTATATATTCTTTCTAGACTTGTGAAAAAGTCAATAGATGTCCCATACAAATAAAAATTGGATAGGTATATCCGAAACACTATCTAGATTTAAAATATATTCGGGTAGAACTTTTCAATCATATAAAAAGATAGCAGTCAATAATATGGGAATTAATTAAGGATAATATTGGTTAAACTTAAATATGAAGTATGATATCGATAAAAATGACGTAAAATAAACAGGTCACATTAGCTCAGTGATTAGAGCATTGTCCGGGTAAGACAGAGGTCCTGGGTTCGATTCCCAAATTCGACTGATACCTTTTTTATGTCATTTTCTGTTTCATGTTTCATTTTGAGATTTGTTAATATTATCTTCTTCAATGATTAAATATTCCAATGAGGTTTTATATTATAAGCTTCAATAAGTAATTCCAATAAATTGAACAATTAATATATTGTTACTGACACCAGAACGTGTAATCTTCCAACGAAACAATTGTATTTTTAAATACACAGAAAAAAACGGTTTCAGTTCAGGCTTTTTTTTACATCTGAAATTTTGATCAAACCAGAGCGAAATTAATTTTTTGTAATAAATAATAAATCGTTTGTAATGAGTCGTTACCAGGAAAAAAATAAATTCCATTATTTTGGAAAAGGTCAAAGGATTCTCTTTGTTAGCGATACCGAAAACATATTGTTTTGTTAATACACTTGAAATTTAATACAATTTATTTCTGACACGTATAACGCTCGGAAAGTGACGAACGAAGTACACGTTTATAGAAAAATGAGTCAAGTTGTGATCAGTAATTCTTGGCAAGTCAATAGTAGAACATGATACGGAGCTTTACTGGTTATACGTAAACAAAAAAAAAACAATTGATAAATCCCCGGAGAATTCATTTAATATTGAAATTTATTATTTAATAAAATGATAAAAGTTTTGATGAAACCCGTTCAGCACAGAAAACTATTAAAACTGATATACAAACAGGCTGGCTTTGTGGGTTGAAATATTAGGTATTTTTTAACGCAATTCCTTGGTTATAACAATACATAAACCACGACATGAAATACATAAGGGCGAAATTATTAAATAAAAAAATATTAGGATAAAAAAGTGAAAGAGGAGAAAGAGAGCAAGATATTTGATGAAGGTTAAGGTGAAGGTGGTTTTAAACAACGAACTTTTTTCATTTAAGCATAGTCAAGCCACAAAGTGGTTGCTCTATTCGATAATACTCGTATTATGTGTATTAACCGAAACACTTCATTTTATGTAGATACGAGTACACTTTATTTTTACGAATGTGATTTCGGAACAGCCGTGCTTTCTTCAATCCAGATATAACTGTCTTACAAAGGCACGGTTCGTATAAATTAAGCAATGTCAAGCGATGTGGAAGTTACGATCTTTCATTTAATAATGTTCCATCACCAAGTCACTAATTTCGGAAAGAATTTTTTTGTCTGTCGCCAATAAATTTCCAAATTAAGGGAGGAAAAATGTTAGGAGACAATAGCTGTCAGTATATTCGACGTCGTCCTTGTGCTGGCTGTATATTTCCAGTGTATAATCTGTCACTTGACGCGGCAGTTGACAACGTCAATTTGTAAGTTAGAAGCATGACGGTTTTTAGTAGGCAAATTACCGCAGTGCGCAACTTTTTGAGGAGTCCTTTTCCTCCCAAAAAGGATCTGCCTCTACGGCCTAAAGGTCCCGCTCGTTAATAATAAGAGCCTTTTTTGCCAGGCCATGCGTGACGGAGTAAGTAAATACCTAACGAGCAAGAGTAATTGTGAAAAACAAAGTCGCAGGGTTTTATGTCACTGAGCAGGAGATGAGCAGTGAGCACTTCCAAAATGTTGGCCCACCTTTAAATCTACATACAGGGAGGGCGCGGTCGTGAAGTAACCATGTTAGACTAGCAATTTAAATTACGCTAAAATAACAAGTAAAACTAGGACCGCAAAAATGAAAGAAGATCGAGACTAAAAAAGCTACTACACAAGAGCCACGGAAAGAATCATGCTAGGTATTCCTTCACGGGAGAGAAAGACTAATGAGTGGATTGGGAGCAAGACAAAGGTTGCTAATATTGCCGTCACAACCTACAATTAGGTGGGATCATACTGGGCACGTGGTAATTGAAACCCGGATTACAATCCACTTTCCATAAAAAAGACACAACATTTATAATCTCAGAAAACTCTTAACATAAACCTGCAAAACAGTGTGATCTTCTGGAAGAATAAATGAAAAATGTACTACAAATAAGTAGTGAATAAGGTAGTGAAAAATTAGCATTATTTTTTTCGAAAAAGTGGTGTTATTTTTCGTTGAAATTAGCGCTACTTTTCCCGTTAATTTGGTATATTTCCCGTTATTTTTGGGAAAATGTAGATATTTTTCAACAAAAACAGTTTGTAAGTTCGCAACAAAAGGGGGTGTTATAAACCCATTTTGGTATTTTCAAATAAAAGTGGTTCATATTAAAAAAAAGGATTAATATATTGTCTTTATAATATATAGATATGTTTTTAATCGAAGAAAGAATGACAGTGCGTGTCGTTTTCGACATGAAGTCAACTGCGTTCCAATTTATGGCTATTCAAGCTTGTAAAAACCATAGAGAAAGAAATATTTAGAACGTACAATATTACTATCTTATTTTAAAATATCAGAACGTCACGTGATAAATACTAAAATTCAGGGTTATATACCTTAAAATTATTTTTGGGAAAATGTAGATATTTTTCAACAAAAACAGTTTGTAAGTTCGCAACAAAAGGGGGTGTTATAAACCCATTTTGGTATTTTCAAATAAAAGTGGTTCATATTAAAAAAAAGGATTAATATATTGTCTTTATAATATATAGATATGTTTTTAATCGAAGAAAGAATGACAGTGCGTGTCGTTTTCGACATGAAGTCAACTGCGTTCCAATTTATGGCTATTCAAGCTTGTAAAAACCATAGAGAAAGAAATATTTAGAACGTACAATATTACTATCTTATTTTAAAATATCAGAACGTCACGTGATAAATACTAAAATTCAGGGTTATATACCTTAAAATTATAGGCGTAAAAATAGGGATATTCGTATTTTTTGTGTAAAAATTCGCGTTATCGCAAGCGCGAAATTTTCAGGTCTCTACAAATAAGGCAACCAATCCCTCAAAAATAACTGTGAGAAGACATAATTGAATAATATTCTATTGCAATCCATGGAAAGATCGCATTTCTCATATTTTGACCAATGCGTCTGTTTTATCTTCCAACCAGCACGCCCGGCTCTATCAATCTTCATCTTCTGTGAGCAGCACGGTGAGATGATCCCACCGCATTATTAACATCCATCATTTGAGTATCGTCGAGAACTACTCCCGCAGATGTCATTGGTGTCTGGGCGACAACAACAGTCACGCCGGAGATACAGACATAAAGAAATATCACATTATATATATATATATGTTGATGTAATAAATGAAGGCTATAAATCTTCCGACGCTATCCGCCCTTAAACGGGGTTGCTCGAGGACCTCTCATATATTAATAAACAGAAGCTGGTTGGAAATTTAAATAAATTCACGGGAACACGCATTATAGTGTATTAACCTACAGCAATTAATAAGTTCGCCACACAAAACACAAATTTACCTAGACGGTGAACGTAAACTGAAAACCAGAGCATTCGAAAGGCCTTGGGGTTTTCGAGTCAGTTCGTCGATGCGCTGTAATTTAAAAATTATAAATATATATATATATAAATATATATATAAATTGTGTAATATGAACAAGTAGTTACTAGTAGGGTTTAGCTCGAATTTCAAACTTCTTTTCTTATTGAACAATAATTGAAAAATATGGGATAAGCGATGTCATATTGTCTTATGTTTTGACACAATATTTCAATGCTATAATGTTCAATAAGGGAAACGATGCTGCAAGCTAAACAACATTGAGTTAACCTAAGATTTCCAGACAGAAAAACCTGTGCTATAGAGCACCAAACTTCACAGATCAGATGTTTCTAGCGGGACATCAGATTTTCTGCATTATAGTTCATATTAAATTACATATTCATATTTTTATCAAACACGCAGTGCAGTGCTTAGTTCTCCGACTAAATCTCGTTAAAGTGCTGAGATCGATGAATTCTGTCTGTATACGAGTATATGGTAAAATAATTTATGTAGACTAAGTAATCTGTATTCGATAGTATTAGATCAAAGATGGGCAATAATATAACCTTTCCCCTTTTGCGTACCCTTTCGCCAGCGTGGGCGAACCGAGGAAAGGCGTTCGATAAAAAGTTTAAAAGTGATACATCGGCACACTTGCGTGATTTGCAGGAAAGGTGTTGGTAGTGAGCTAACTCGATATTCGGCCTCAAATAATGTTACCACTTTGAATATTTATACGTTTGCAACCCTACATAATATAGCCTTCCTTGATGTGCGAGTTGATATATCCCAGTAGCAACTGGGTTCTTACTTTCAATTGACCTACATTTCCATCCCTTCAAAGGGCTAGGGGAGGAAATGGAGCGGTCTTATCAGCCAAAATGTTGACGGAATAAACGATTATTCCCTAATGCTAATAACGTGCACAGGACTATTAAAATGATGAATCAGTTTTAATATACTCTGAAGGGTGAATTGATTTTGGCGTCGGTCGCGGCTGACGTAATTCAAGAGTAATTTATTGCTCGAAACAGCCCTAATCATCGAATTGCGAAATTTGAAAGAATTATGAGGACATATTTCAAACAAATATAAACAGGCAGGTGGGATTCAATATGATGAGAGATTTCAAAATTCACTTCTATTCGTTTAATTGACGTATGACTTACGAAATACTTCTTTTGAGCCGAGCATTATTTAATTTAAAAAAAGACGTTTACGGAGTTTTTCCTTCAACTTCTCATGAAATTCTTTATGTTTTTTTGCTATTCCAAATATGCTCCTTTCTCAAATATTCAAAGAATCAACTTTTGTCCGCCCACTATTTATGAAAGTGATGGTCTTCGTTTTTTTTCACCAGAATTACAGCAAACTTTCATTCTCATTTTATATTGGGCTTAAAAATAGGTTTTACATCTGAAAGCTGAATTCGCAGATTTGAAAAACCGTCGCGAAACCCACTTCGGGAACCGCTAGTATAGACTACGCCAAACCAATATCAGTTTGGGAGGAGGGTATGGGTACCGCCCCCCGGGAACCAATTATTGGAGAACCAACACCTCGGCCATGGATCACCCCAAGTGGTTCGCTACGTTTTGTGACTTAGGAGGGGTGACCGGGTTCATAATAATAATAACAATAATTGGATTACCTATATAGCGCTGTTTTCGTGGCAAAATCACCTCAAGGGCGCTTTAGAAATAATTCATATAACATATCACTTATTTATATAACTAATACCTTACAGCTAATGGCTTAAAAGTAAGATTTATAACTAATGACTTACAAATAAGACTTATAGCTAGCGATTTACTACTGAGATTTACAGCCAGTGACTTACATGTATGACTTACAACATAAAACCTAATACATATTTATGGCGAAGTGCATATTTTATACACAATACTGTAAAATGACTCGTAGGGTGAGGTTTTAATAATATTATGCATAACTTGAGTACGCATTTACATTAAAAAAGAAAGAAGCCTAGGTGTACTTAAAAATAAGTTGTTCCCGTTGAAGTGAAATGAATAAAATAATAAAAGTGTTAATATTTCTTAAGTTAAGGTAACCATTCTAGTTAAATAAGTTAAAATGTTAATTTTTTTCCGGAATTAAATAAAAAGTTATTATTTTGTGTTAATACCTGAATACTTTCTGTAAAAAAAATAAGTATGGCAATATGATACTTGCACAGCTTTCTGCCTTGAACGTATATTTCAACGCAATTATTTTGAGCTACCAACATCATTTCCATCATGAGTTATTAAGCAATGAAATATCGATGGAACTGTAAAAAAATTATATATGGTTTGTTCCAAAGACTTCAGTTGCTCAATCAGAGTGTTTCGGACGTGTTCGCCTCTTCGCGATATGACGTTGTCACAATGTTTGACGCGGCCGAGAACCCATTTACCTGAACCGAATTTACTTGTACGGGGGTCGGCCCAGACGAAAAATAAATAATATTGATGTTCTGAGTGGTCCGACCCCCAGACTAAAATCTGTATGATATATGAATATGAATGTAAATTTATGCAAAATTCATACAAAATGTATGATATGAACACAGTTGGTGGGAAGTGTTGCAACAAATGCCCAAAATGTAATAATCGAATAAAATTAAAGAGCGAGATAACGGAGTGAGAGAGGATAGAAGTATTGGTGCGTGTCGCTAGATGCCGTACGCCATCGCGCACCTAGATCGTAGTCTGCGATAACGGGACAGCGTTTCAGTAGAGTATACTCGTAGATACCCCACGAAAACCGAAAATAGACAGAGAAACATCAACCTCCGATCCGACCGCTCTTCCATCTCGACCACTCCGCCTCGCCTTGACTCTAAGCCTCTACTCGCCTTTTCTGTGTGACCATCGCCTACCATGAACCTTCCCTGAAACCAGACCCATACACCCACAAGGCCTTCCAGAGCATCCCAGGGCGTGTTCAATTTGTGCAAAATTACACCAGAGTTACAAAATTACAAGTCAGAGTCTTTCTCCTTTGCAAAGGGTAGGACAGGTCGTGTTTCTCTCCACGCACCTCTCCGCAGATCGGGACCCAGAGAGAAAATATTGTTGAAAGCATAATTGTCCTCAATTAAGTAATTCGCATGTATCAATACTTCTAATTTGAAGAAAGTGTTCCTACGTATACATAAATGATTGCCGCATAATGATGATAATGATGTATGTGTCCCATATTATTACAACAATACGAAGAGCTGTCGGCTTGCTTCCCCACCTGTCACTTATATCCCGCACAGGTGACTAATGACACTCCTCTCTTAAACATGCCAAACCATCGATAAAAAAAACTGCGACGAGTATTTTTCGGCGCATATTTATTACGAATAATATTATTCGAACCTCGTAAAAATATTGATCTGAAATTCTCACAATTAATAACACCGCATCACATGACGAAAACAAGATTAAAAATATTTTTATGGTGAAAAAAAGTTTTCCTCAAAGCTTTTACTGAAATAGTGAATTTTTAATAACGATATTTATATTACTGTCATATAATAAGTAAATAATTTTTCAAATAAGAAATTCATCAAGTGAACTGATAAAGTATTATGCTAATATAAATACGTTATTCAAATTATTTTATCAATGCTAAGAAATGTTAATATTTCTCTGGAAGAAAGGATAACGTGATATTTAAAACATACTATTGCGTAAGTAAGTGCCTATTTTAAGAACGGTTTTAAAGGACACTTGAACAATTTGTCAAGGTTGCGCTTTCAAAATTTGAACTTCATACAAAAAAAAAAATTCTAATTTTTTCAAGGCCTTTTACAACCTCCTCTGTGTCGATTGCCAATAGCTAAGTACTGACTTCCGCGCATAAGCGCATGACACGGCCGCACAGCACACGCCTGGAGTGTGGATGCACGGTGCGGCGACTTCGACCAAGATGCGCGCTGTCGGTATTTCGGGCGAATACAAAGGGTTCCTGTTCGAGGCATGTCTCACAGTTTGGACGCTTTTAGGTCTATTCACATCTACCAGCACTGCACAGTACAGGCACAGCAAAAAACTCGAATATTCGATTCACAACTACCAGCACCGCACAGTACAGAACAGTACAGTACAGACACGACAACAATAGTTGCATACATTATCTATGAACACATAATATTACAGCGTACGTAAGCGTAACGTATCCGCACATGGACGGGCCAGCACTGGCAAGCACAAACCGAGATTGTGGGCTAGAATATTTTGACGTTGCTGGTAGCCAGTGACTGGCTACCAGACGTCTGCGCCTGCGCAGTTAGTATAAACTCATGTCGTTAGCACAGCCGTCTTTATCACTTGGCGTCATTAGACGCAGATATTGCTAAAACCGAGAAGATGGATAATTATAAATTGATTGAATTGGTTAGGAGAAATAGGTTAAAAAATAATAATGAACATGGGAATAGGATTATACAATCCTCAAACATGTTGTGACGGACACCAACGCTCAGTTCAGATGACAGCCGTACTCGCGTCTGCTGTGTCTGTGCTGTACTGTTCTGCACTGCGCAGTGCTGGTAGATGTGAATAGACCTTCCGCAGGAATTCGACGCACATGATCAAAACAATATCTAGATACCCCGAGGAACACAAAAAAACGGGAAAAAACAAATCACTTCTTAATCACGTGGACATCTATCGAAGGCACCTAAACATACGTTTCGTCCAAATCCGGCCGAGTCAGTTTGGCGGCGAGCATCTTCTAAGGGCGAATGATTAGATTTCTTAAATAGCTGCATACTGTTTACAGTCATAAGGTTAATGTACGAAATGATTTTGTTTTGCCTTTTTATAAATGGTCAACTTTTGCTTGGCCCATAAACCACGAATTATTATTAACGCAGCTGAGGCATCTCAAACGGAAATAATAATAATAACAAATAATATCATATTATTGGAAACTGACTTTATTAGCAAATAAATAATTTTGCATTCCGGAAGACTAAATAAAGTGTGCGAAATCAAGAGACTAAAATAATGTAAAACTTTTCTTAAATGTGCAACTATGTCATTTTCACGTGGCAACATACTAATTAGATCGAGCACTTTCTTCACATTTGTCTTGCTCCATTCACAGAGGAACTTTGTGGGTGGCATGCGGGAGTATGTGTGCGGCTGTGCGTAAGTCAGTGCGAGCCTATTGACATTTCAAGACAAATGTCCGGCAATCTCTCCTAGACCACGATGTTTAATAAAGGACATGACATGGCCAGCCTTAGGTAGGGTTGGGAAAGCGGACAGAAAAGGGGAAGCTGGGGCGGGGCAGGTCTAGGGGGTAGCCGGATATGTATTGTTTATTGCTTGGGAAGTTTAATAATACGCGTAATAACTGGATAACAAAATTATGAAAAGTTAAGTGTAGAAAAAGTGTACATTATTTCCAAATTTTTTATACAAACACGCGTAGTTTTATATGGGCTATATTAAGTCCCCATATTTTTGTTTTTCAGATATCTTACCGGGAAGTGGTTTAATAACGTTAATCTTTATTTATATTTTTTTCACTACGGGTACAGCTATTGTACACAAACAGAAGAATTCAAAAATATACTCGCACAACAATGATATTACAACCAAGTGTTTTAGTTTTTACTAAATTTACCCAGCTGATAATCCAGGGAAGAAATAGTGAAAACCACGGTAAGGGAAGTAGCTGCACTTTAATAGCTTCGAAATTTGTGCAGTTCTACGCGTCTTTAGATAAAAGCATGTTTATTAAAAAATAATAATAATAATAGTAGAACGTGCAGATAAGCTGCATATGGCAGCTTTGTATGACTAATCTTTTTTATTGTAAAAATTATTGAAATTTTATAATTAAAATAATAAAGTAAATAAGTCCCCCACCCCGGGATTTCGAGAAAGAGTATCGTGAGCACAATGAAAACGAAAAGGATGTTAATTGTCATAACGGCAAGCGGAATGATTTACGAATTTGATTTTGGTTGCGGGTTCAATTCCCACCACTTTTTTTGGTGTACTCGTATAAATGAGCGTTGCCTCTCCGGCTACAGTGATGCTGAGATTGTTAAGTTTGATGTGCTTGGCTGACTAAAATGTCTGTACAGTTGTCATAGGAAAATTGATAAATAAATACGAATGGTTAAAAAATTATATATAACTTAAAGTAGAAAGTTTGTACAGTTTTCTGTCTACTTTTCTACTTACATCTTACTTTCAATGTCATTTTCATGGTGAGCGAATGGTGACGAAGCTTTAAAATAAAACAAATGAGACGAGACGCAATGTTGTTGGTTCGATGGTAATAGTAGTAGTTGGGCTAGTAATTATTTTCTAATAGGTAAGTACATAAATAATTTTGTCACCAATCATGAAAATTGGGAATTAAAATGACGAGTATAAGAACATTATTTTGTTCAATTTGTATAAAAATCTATAACATTACATACAGACTTTTAATCTAATTCAATATAATTATACCGTTTATGCAATGCCAAGAACCGTTAAGTAAAAGAAAAAAAATATTTTGGCAATACCTCTAGGTGTCCCTAAGGAGTGGTAATTAGTCATACCCATAATATAGATAGATGGGCATCGCCAAGGGTATCCTCCGCAGAGAGGCAAAAAAACCTTTAAAAAATTTGTGTACTCTTTTAATGCATAAAATGTAAGTTAATATTTGCGTAAGAAGCAATCATTTTGTGGTTTGACATTGTATTAAATAAATGAAACACGTTGTTATAAACCACGAATAAATTTTATTTTCACCAACCGGTTTCAGTTATTATATTTACCCTGATGAAGCTTGAGTTAAGCGAAACTGGTTGGTGAAAATAAAATATACTCGTGGTTTATAATAACGTGCTTCATTTATTTAATAAAATTCAAGTTAGTTTGTGTGGGGCCCAAATAATAGAATACGTGTTGTGAAATGAATATGAATTTCGAATTACGAAGCTTAGAAGCTTGTATTCTCTGCTCACTAAATCGTTGATATGTTGGTGAAAAGTTAATTTATTGTCGTAAATAACCACTATATTAGCGTACAGTATTATAGTACGTAACAAAATCAGTAACAAACTAACAAACAAATCAAAACATGAACTCAAACGGCGGTACCTAAACGTGCATGAATTATAGAAGCAATATAAGTTCCTTGGGACGTTGCGGCTGAACTTTCGCTAACTTCGTGTGAGACCATCGCTCAAAATCGGTTATCAAGTTCGCATTGCATCCAGCGCATAAGCCGAGGAGCGCAAGTTTGTCGATGGGCTCATACTGCAATGTGTTTGTACAGCAAGGGTGGATATACTCTATTCCGGGATACAATACTACTCTGATAAACCAAAATTTCACCTAGCTGTAAGCTGGATCACCCGAAAAGGGTGATCCAGCTTACTCTCGCGGGATGCAGTTAAGGTACACTCTATCCCAGGATAAAATACTAGTAATTCAAATTATTTTTAATGTTACCTTTAATGAATTTAACGGAAAATATTGTTTAATCACATACAGCTATAAAAATATAAACAATAATAATAATCACCAAACCGAATGTATTGAAAAAAACAGAGAAGAAATAATAAAGTAATTGGTGCGACGATTGTAAGGGTTTGAAATACGCAAGGGTTTTTCCCGACATTACCTAATGGTGATTTTGTTAGTTGAACACACCGCTCACATAAAAAAGGTGAATGCCTTTGAAAAAATGTGAATACCAGTGGCGTGCCGTCCATAAAGGCTCTAAGAAGAAATTATAGAGAAATTTTAAAAGGTGACAAATTTCTGATCAAAATGTACGCACTCCGTGAATTTGGTAAGCTAAGCGCCCTTGAGGTGATTTTTCACAAAAACGGCGCTATACAAATCATCCAATTATTATTATTATTATTACTGGTAAGGAACTTGTTTCATTGGTCTGGTTTATTCAGTCGGTCATAATAATAAGCGGAAGATGATAATAAAATGGCCGTTTTCAAATATTCAATGCACAATAATTCATTCCCGAACTTGAAAAACTACACACAGCCTATATTTGGTCATAGAGCAATGCACGCCACTGCTCAATACCTACAGTAATAATATTATAAAATCGCACATGCAGTGGAGAAATGTGGCAGGCCTTAAGGTCGGCGCAATAAAATGGACTACTTGCTAAAACCCGGCCCAAGCTAGCGTAGCAAGTAGGGAACAATAAAAAATGTTAAATAGACAGATAAATAAAAATGTTTAAAATAAATAAACTAAAAAAAATAATAAATAAATCGATGGTTAGAGTGGACGCCCTGATAGAAGGTTCCGACTTCAAGACCCGGTTGCATCAATTACCCTTCATCTTATCTATATATATATTTTTTCGTGTGATTTGATTATTTATAATATTGCTTAAAAATATATATATATTGCCCAAGAAGCCTATTCTCGTGGGATGCAGTCTGTGACGGAAGAATGGCAGAAGGAGAAAGAGATACGTGGGAGGGTAAGTGAGAGGGAAATTAATGCATAGAATCGAAATTCGAATAGGTAGAGGTACACAGGCACTAAAGTTAATCCAAGTTTGTACTGAGGAGGGATTACCCAACTTTCGACGCCGTAATTGAGGTTACCAAGAGCGACGAGAATTGGTGATGAGAATTCGCTTAACTAAACGATTCCGAAATATGCACATAACTGCACCTTCATAACATGGAATTATATATTATATTTGTACAGAATAATATTGGTACTTATGCTTTTAGCACAATTAACTTAAAATAGAATACATGTACATACATTGGTTACATGTATTCTAATATGAACATTATATGTCTTACACACACAAAATTTTTAAATAAATTCAATTATGAAATTAAAAGTCGCACTTTATGAATAATGTTGTGATGCGATAACATAATAGGTAAGGAGTCATTAAGAAAATACGACTGAATAACACTGGTAAAATGAAAACGAAGAAGGGCCAATAAATTATTGAAAACAGAGTACAATTCCTATTGACATAATACGGATAAGATTTTTCATTTGACTATGGAGAAAGAAATCTTTATTTAACAAAAAGATCGCCACAGAACGCGGAAAGAGCACTAAGAAAAGTATCATCCGGCAAAAAAAGATTTAAAAGAATCTCCGTTCAAATAAGGTATAGTAGTTTTAATAAGAAAGACAGACGGTTTGGCAAAAGTGGGGGAGTGGGAAAGATGGGGTGGTACTTTTTATCTTTCGGGGGATAACAAGGAAGGGAAAACTATTAAATAATGGATTGGTTTTTCAAATACTATTTGACTGTATCGAGTAGTATATTCAAAAATGGAAAGAAAAATAACAACAAACACTGGGGAAGCAACACGGTTTGTATTACATCATTGTCATAAATGTAATACAAACTGTGATGTTTCGCCATTCATATGCACATCTTACCAAATTGATATCGTTGGCTTCGATGTATAAACGCTACGTTGATGGCCGTTGGTCTACAATTTGGATTGGATGTTAATCTGAAATTCTAGAAAATACCTACATTCTTCTGATTCGTGTTTTATGTATCGTGTGCGTACGAACATTTTCAGCAAGTTGTGGTAAAAACAAAACAAAGAAACCGAATAAAAACCGGCCTGCGATAATCGAAAGACATAACCGGGGGTGGTTGATTCGGTGGCATTAACCCCAACCACCCAAACCCAGAACATAGAGAGAGTGAAAAAAATCCAAGTAAAATAAAGCTTCTTCAAAAAAAGAGAGATTTTTTTGTTCGATGGCTGGTTCTAAAATCATTTATCAAAATCAACTTTTAGCTGAATATGCTTTAGAAAAGGGGTCGTTTATTCAAAGAACAAACTTTCCCCAAAGAGTCCGTTCTCTCAACGTCAAAAGAAGACCCCGGCAGCTTCTTTATGTCCCCATCTGCCCTGCCGTGGATCAAGGGGATTTTTTGATTTCACTTCAATCATTTACATAAATATTTATTTTCGTTAGCCGTTGCCCCTGGGGAAATGGCCCGGGCAACAAGCACACCACTGTTAATAAAATGAAACCCAATTTTTTTTATTTTTGAATTTGGGATATAATTAGAATTTGTATCGATTGGCAATAATCAAGAAAGAACATAGAATATTGTTATCACAGTATTCGAGAATTTTAACTGTGTAATCTGTGCAAGGAAGTAAACACGCAATACCTATTTGAAAAGTTGAGATAGTTCAGAAGGAGAAAGGAGTGCCAGGAAAATGTATCACGTGCTGATGGAAGAAGATTTAAGGAAGCCCCACGAAAATATGGCGCGATAGAGTGAATCATGACACACACGGGTCATGTCGAGTCCAGTTTGTATGATTATAAAGCGAATTGTGGGAGTTTCATTATTTCGGGAGAAATGGAATGAGACGGTAAGTGAGTTAGTTATTCACGCTTGAAACACGCGTAAAAGTAAATTTTTCATGTTCACCTAAGATAAAAAAGTAACTACCTTTATAATACACCATGAAATTAACATGGTTAGAGCTACTCGTAAAATCAAAACGTTGCGCTCGTGTAACGGAAGGCTAGGCTTTTGCGGCTGTCGGAGTAAAATTCACTTGTCCCGCGCAGTAGCAGGAATATAGGAATAAAGCAGCCGCGTTTCCACAAACACGCGGAGATAATGCGCGCACCGTTGAGGTAAGTGTACAATATTTTGCCAAGTTTATATTAGAGTTCAAGCTCTGTAAAATAATATACGGGGAAGGAAGCCATTGTGCGAGATTATACTTATTAAAGTGTTCCCCGGCAAAGCGAGCCGTGTTGGAGAAATAAAAACCTCCGGGATAGCATACGAGTATAACCCAACCGTTATTTTTAACTGAAATTTTTACTTCTTTAAATAAATTAAATAGCTTATTTTTTGTAATTATTTTAATGATTTTTTAAGTTCTGCAAATGGATATTTACAGCGCATTCAACAGATCTGATTGACTTAATTCATAGTACTTATTCAAGGTAATTTCAGTGTATTTTTGTATGACTTTGTTGCTCTGTTAGCTCTGGAAAGAGATTTTTGTGATGTTTAAAAAAAGGCGTCATAAAAATAAGTCAAGTAAAATTATTATAAACATATTTCACTCTTCGTGTGAAAACCGTTTTACCTGGAAGAATTTAAAAAATCGTATTTGATTTAAAAATAAATCTTGAAGGAATAATGTATAATAATTCCTCAAATATTAAAATATAAATAATAAAATATTCAAAGATCTGCAAAATAACAGCAAAAAATATAAATATAATACGGCTTCAACTACACCATTTTCCCGTGTTTTTTTAGCTTCTGTATTTAGCAACACATATATAAAACGTTTTCGGTTGCTTAAAAAACTAACATTTTACATTATATGAAATATTTTTTGTCAGTCAAACCGAGGTATATATTTTTTACCGCAAAAAAGTAAGTACATATAATATAGAATTATTTACTTCCACACAAGGAATTTAGTGAGGAATCAAAAAATTAAATAGGTGCCTTTCAAGGATTTTCCTTCCAAATACGAGAAAAATAAGAAAAAATAGACAGAAAAAAATATCTAAGGGAAAATAAATGCCTGAGGTTCTCAATACAAACTTCATTAATGAAAATATCGCCTTTATACCTCGGGGTGCCATCCCGCCTTATCTCTGCTTCTGTCATGCTTTCTACTTCACCACCCTCTCCTCTACGAGCCGCTGGAACTACCCTACCTTTGAATATAATAACCACTGCAGTAGAAATACTAATGTGCAAGTACATAGTGAAGATGAAGGTAAATATTATCTGTAGGTATGTCGAGAGGTATGAATCGATACCGGAGAGCAGATAAACTGCAAACCCTATCAGTTTTACGTTCCAGAGTATGAATACGAAGTTCATTTAATATTTATTGTACATCAATTTGCGTGTGAGTAGTGGATAACAGTGAAAAATCAATCTTAAGTTTAAAATCGAATCAAAATTTAAGTTCGCAGGTACCGGCGACGTAATGCGACTAGGGGACCGAGGGGACGTGCAGGTGGTGGTACCGAAATTCTTTTTCCACGAGTAAAAAAAAAATATTTAAATATTTTTTCCAAAGATCGGAGGGATCGAAGTTCGAAATCAAAGATAAGAAAATATAGAAGTGATATAGGTTGACATACTATCTGTGTAGAAAACCAAGAGAGGAACTAAAGAACAATTTGTACAATCTATATGTATTTGTATCCTCAATATCTACAATACAGACGCCCCCAATTACACAGAAAAGTTGTACAATTACATTGAATGTTGCTATTTGAATCAAGTCGTTGGCAAAAAAATATTTTTTACTATCTTTTATTCATGGGTTTTGTATTATTTATAGGACTACCTACATTTCGTAATTCACATCTATGATACATGCTTGATGTTTATTACGCACGTGCCGAAAAGCTACTGCAAGTAGCTTGGCAAGCTTAATAATATAAAATAAAATATAAGAATACCCATCATCATAAAAAATACAAATAGATGTATTTTAAATCATTGAAAATAATATTAACAATTCTCAAATGAAATACGAAACAGAGAGGTCGCATCTGGGAATCGAACCCAGGACCTCGGTATTACCGGAACTAGCACTCTAATCACTAACCTAATGAGACGTATTACTTTATCATACTCAATTTAAGAATTACTCATATCATCCTTAATTCATTCCCATATTTTTGGCTGCTATCTTTTGTATGATTGTAAGGTATATCAGATATATCTATTCCATTTTTATTTATATGGGGTATCTATTGACTCCCATATTAATCCTCAGATCCTCAAAATATTCCCATATTAATTGAGGATTATATATTATAATAACGATTGTTCACGTTGCCAATATTGTATTGCTAGGAATAGAGGGAAAACAACACATTCTAAACTGCTGTTAATTTCTTATTCGTTGACGTTTATATTGAAGACAATCAAACAAGTCTGATGCCGTGTGCTTTATTGACGGAAAGTGGCGATACTCGAAAATATATTATATGGTCATAGTCTAGAATACCAAGATGTCTAGAAGCCACAAAGGTGGATGACAATTTGCAGACGAAGGCGTAAAAAATGAGCATTTCTCTCTTATTCGCTGGAGCAGGTTCCGTGAAACGGCTCCGTTTATGGAGTGACACGTCACTGGATTGAATATTGATTGTCATGTGAACGAGGCTCGCGACATCACTGGCGCATGGCGGGATAGCGGCGTCGGAGAACGGCGGGTCCTCGTATCTCCGGTCTCCAGATAAGGACATATCATATTTATTCACGGCAAGATCTCAATGGATTTGGCTTAGTGTAGCTCTTTTGTGGACGCAGTGTCAACCTGATCCATAGTACGAAACCATTGTATTTTGTTTCTGGGAAAAACAGAGTCGTCTTGGGTAGAAAAAAGTCTTTCGGGAAAACAATGAAGCGAGTTTTGCTAAGATATCATATTCGAAGAATAAATGTATGCGCACGCGCTGTGTAAAATGTATCAGTTGTTGAAATGTTACACCATCTGTTTTCCTGGACTCGCAAGTAGTCGGGTGACCATGGTCACAGATGATTAAGCTCGCACAGCGCTTTTTTGACATTGTGTGTACGGAAACGTCAAACTACGTGGGTTTTCATAGTTATTAATTTAGCTGGCGAATGTTAAAATTTGTAAAGTACGCGAAATTTGAAGGAGAAATAACTCATAACACTTGAAGCAACTTTAAAGACGGCAAAACTTTGTGCAAACTCTTCGCGATAGAATTTATAAAACTATAAGTAAATCAATCATGAAGGGAAACTTTTCCGCCTAATTTAACACAACTAATTAGGATATCTCTGGACGGGTTCGCCTTGTCCGCATCGCGAGGTTAAACTTTTTAATGGGCAATTAGTCTGTTTTATAATATCTACAATGGCCATCTAACGGCCCGGCCGCAGAGGGCGAGAAGAGCGGCGAAAGAATGGCGGAAAGTTTCCGCAGAGATAAGGCGAACCGCAGATTTGCCGCGGCAATTCGGAAACAGACGAGGTGGCCCGCGGAATTACAAACCCAATGCGAATGCGGTATAGATTAATCAAACAAAAAATAGAATGCAGTAAGACCGGTCTGGTCGCAAATAAGCAAATTAAACAAAAAAATTCATCCAGATAATACAACGGAATTCAACGATGGATATTATCAACAGTTTCAAAAATATTGATTTTAACCAGAATACAATTGGCACCTGTTTTTGTGAAAGTTTGTCAAAAAACGGCCGTCTAAAGCTCAAAACTGCGACGAAGACTACACAACCCTTTTTTAAATTTACGAAATATGATTTTGATTGATATGCAGTACTGCGCGTGTATGTTTGCTGTCGATTTTCGGTACAAACCTGGTTTTTACATATCTCTATGAGTGTTGCACTAAATAATACAAATTTCAATTGAGCTTTCCTTCGAAAGACTGATATTTTGTAGTGTGCCCGTTTCAGACGCCGTACTAAATAGATACCAGACATGCGAGCAGACGCCATCGAAAAAATTATCATTTACCAATTCTGTTATTTAAAAAAACACGAGTGTCGATTTCAGTCCTTTAATCAGGGTAAAAATCAATAATACAATGGCTGTAGGCATTTTATTTCACCCGATTCAGTATTCTAATATAATATATTTCATATATCGATAGGCTGTTTCTACAAGGAGACAAATAAAAAATGCCGATTTAGAGTTAGTGATGCAATTTCGTTATGAATTGTGCTCTGCTCCTGTTTTAATAGAGATTCAATTCAAATATTGTCCAGTTCATAAGTGATAGCACATAACTTCATATTAAAAACAAAAAAAAATATACACCAGTTTTGTATTAATAATTTCAAAAATATAAATATTAAAATGTATTTTGTCAGTATTATAAAGGAGACATTTAAAAAATTTCGAAATCTGTGATTTTTAAAATTTCTCACTATAGAAATAGGCTATCGATATTGCAAGCACCTTACAAGTTGACAGTGGGTACGCGGTGTAGCACAAATATTGAAATGTTCATTGATTCCAGAGATCAGTGATTCCTTTCAAGTGAATCTCCCCTGAGAATCATCCCATATGAAGGATGTTCATCCCTCGTCCTGATCTTATTTATATATGGTGTGTGTCGGTAAAACAGCCGCTGCGTGCCGCCAGGACCTCCTTGTCAACCGACCACCGACCCTCTGTCATGGAAATAGGGGATGCTTTGACCAAGGGTACGTAACTAATGCAAGCAACTGATATGACGGACGCGACTTTGGCAATATGGAACCATTCAGCAGAAAGGAATGAAGGTTCAACAGCTTCTCCTTTGAAAATGGTGAGAGGGAATATGTTTGTTTGATTAAGTGTCTCGCTGGAGGGGAGATGTGGTGTACCCCCTGCAGGCGATTCGTAGCGCACTTTCTCTGAGGGTTCATGGCTCGGGGTTTGCGGTTAGAATGGTTACATCGAAATCAAAGGTCGGAAGTTCAGCTCGAATCTGCGGCGGCAAAATATTTCGTTTTTGTACATCCTTTGTATTCTGAGGGGCATTTGGCATTTGGCATTTGATCCGAGCACCCAGACAAATAAATATAATACTCGCATCTCAATAAAATTTGTTAAATTTCCGGACAATATTAATAATTGTGGTTAAATAGCCGGAAACAAACAAAAATTTAAATGAGTTGAAAGGAAATTAATACGATATTAACCAGCTGTTAATGATTTGAGTAGCAACATAATTGAGAGAAACGTTGGAGGTTTTCATCAAAGTTCATCCCTTTCTACCGCCGCAGCACTCAAGTTCTAAACCAATATACCTGTCTATATTATATTATTATGTGTATATGTTTAACTGCCACGGTACAAGGGAGATAATTGCAAATTTGATAATCATATCTAGACAAGAGTTAACAAAACCCACGAGGATACATATTTCGAATAGGTACATTTCGGTATAATATTGGTAGACGTGCAGTGTGTTGATTCAAGGTACAATTTATGAGTATCCATCCCTTCTATGTATTTCTCATTCAATTTGTCTCAGTCTAAGGCGTTAGGCGTGGCCTCAGCCAACGAGATGCCGAAGAATACGTAATGAGTAATTCAATAATCACCATCCTTGTCTACCTTGTAACACGGATTACAGCTTAATCAGATTTCCCGGCGAGGAAGAGGGCCTTTGATCTATACCAGAGCCGTTTACAACATGCCGGAACTTGGAATTTAGCTCGCATATGTCTCTTACTCCGGCTCTAACTTTCGGGATGTTTTAAATAATATCAAGTGCTTTGATCAAGTCCGTATAGTTGGGAAGCTGAGTAAACAGGGCGGGGATGATCTGCCGAGGGGTGGAGGATAAGGCGGGAGGGAGAGAGAGAAGGTCGAAAGATCAAGGTATCGACAGAAATTACATTACTTTTGATGTTCCGTCGAAAAGAGTAAAGGAAACAGCGTTCGTGAGGATTATGTTTCAATATTTTGTGGCTTATTTTCAACACAATAATAAATTATTCTTTAATGGTGATTTCCCAGGCGGACAAATGTACTTCTAAACATAGATTAGCTTTAAAATAATGCTTTTAATTAAGATTTTATAGTGTATAACTACATTAGTAGGATGCTCAGGTGGAAGGATCGGATTCTATACTGACGAATTTCCACTGTTTTCAGACCGTGCAACGTTAATGGTTAATTACCCTAATACATATTAAATCTTGTAATTTATTTTAATTCCGTCAATTGTTCTTACAATTCTTTAAATATTTCTTAAATTCTTCCAAATCATAAAATTATTTTTAATCATTTAATTATTTTTCCTACGTATTTTTATTATTATATGCAATCCTTAACTAACTTCATCCGCCATAACACAGGGATATCCCTAGCATGGCGGGCGAAACATCATTAAAACAAAATTAGATTATTATTTTTTAAATTTCTGTACATAAAAATGAATGTGTGCCTCTCTGTCCTCGATTTTCTCGAAAATTACTCGACCGATGTCACAAAAAAAATTGCACAATTTGTTCTTGTTAGTGCCGGGAAGGTTTAGAGAGGTTTAGTAAGAATGAAATCCAATGTGTAAAACTGTTACTAGAACGTTTTAAAATTAGTATGAAAACAATTGAACGCGCCATGGTGTATTGAGCATTTACACTAGCGAACTATGGACAAGATATACACAAGGCGTCATGGACACACTCCGAGTGCAATATAGGCGCTGTTCGGCCTCCCTTGGAGATGCAGCGCCTCGCAGATGTTCGCAGAGGGAATGGTGCATGGGTTCGCTGCTTTGATGCGCCACAGAATAGCCGGGACGAGTTAGCGCTACCGGAGATCGGAAAACGTAGATGGAGAATTTCCCCTGTAGCATAAGTGTTAAATATGTTATTTTAAATTAATTTAATTTTTATTTATGTTTTTATGTTATATTTCTACAGCGTGTAATTTTTTATTCTTAAAATGTATTCTTTTTATATGGCAGACAGAGTATTGCACTCACCGCTTTGTTCTGCTGAAATAAAACATTATTATTATTATTATTGAGGTTATCCCATAGATATATCACTCTGATTAGCCACAGATTATATATTCAAAAGGTTTGTTTGGGTAGAATATTTTAAAATGGAAAACACAAGTAGGTACCTACTTAAGAACTTTATCATTTAGATACGTTTTGAAAAAATAAATGTTTGGCATTGGCACCCAAACGATAAGCAGTATGCAGTGTAAGTAGGTATTCCAATATCCATTCAAGAAATGACGGAAAAATGAAAAGCAACGACAATATGAAACTGATCATTAAAGCCTATGAAAATATTTTTACAAAGAAACAGAAAAGACGGAAATCGCGAAACGGTTTTCATAAACTTGGCGGCTATTGACAGTGGGAACAGAATACAGTGTATCTTAGAGATGTTTTCTTGACTTTTTGAGATGATATCACGTCTCTTTCCCGAAAGAGTGGTTCGCTATTACAATTTATTCTGATGTTTTTGACAACGCGATATTATGTAATAAAAGTTTCAGAATGAACCTCGTGCGTCGAACGAATCCAGCAGTAAGAAACACGACGCACGTTTCGGCACTTTGTGAGGGAGAAAAACTCTGCGGAAGCCCTGGAAACATGATAGTGTATACCAGTGGCGTGCAGGCTATAAAGCCAGAAAAACTGTTCCCACACTAAGAAAAACGAAATATAAAAACAATTAAAAGGTATTTTTAATCATTGAATATTGTTTTGACATCTTATACGATTTAAAGCCGCGCAACGCGCAGGAGCGAAAAGTGTTCAACGCCGCGATACAAGCAATCTGGCCAATTCTGGAGGGCAATCAAGTTTAAGTTAGGTGAATCAAGTTCTAGAGGATATCCACGAACAAAGGTAGACCTATTCAATTTCCGTGGCATCCTCCTGTCTCTTTCAGTTCTTCACCTTTTTTCGCCAACCCAGAATTGGAAATAATCAGAGCTGTCGAAAAGAAGATATCAGTTCTTCACCTTTTTTTTCACTGTCTAAACGAAGGTAATATTAAGAATTCACAAAATGAAATATGAAACCGAAAAGACATATTAAAGAAAAAGATAACGGTAGCGGCTAGGATCTCATGGTCTATCCGGGACCTGGGTTCGAGTCCCAGCTGTTACCGATATCTTTTTCTTTTCGGTTTCATGTTTCATTTCGAAAGTTGTTAATATCATCTTCAACGATATAAAATATATTACAATGAGGTATATAAACTTCAATAAGTTATTCCCCAAAAAAAAAACAATTAAAAGGTCATATAAAATATGACGAATTTCTGATAAAAACGTATTTTTTTCCATGAATACGCCCATTTATTTAATTGACCACAAAAATCACGGATGATAATAGTAAAATAGCCATTATAAAATATTCAATGCACAATTCATACTCGAACTTAAAAACTACACACAGCCTACCTCTTGTCAAAGGGCAATGCACGCCACTGGTGTAAAGGTATAGTAATTATATAATAGGTATAACGCGTAAGTGCGGGCGGTCGCTATAAAAGGACCTGCGCCCTCATTCCGAAACCAGTCAGTGTTAAGGTAACAATCTGTAATGCTACAACTACACTAATGAACCCCATTTGCAATTGGGAAGGTGCGCGAAGGTAAACCTGAATGCCACGCAATACACGCAGAAAAAATGGCAAAAGCAACGTTTTTTATGTCAACATCGCATAAAAAATACGAAGGTAATAAATACAACAAAATTAGAAATATTAACCCATTTTTAATGGTTTTTATTTTATTTTTATATCCGGATAGGAATAAAAAAATAAAATATTAATATAAACAAAACATCCTACAGTATGTAATTCAGGATATAGAAAATACTGATTAATAAAATTTATATTATAAATAGGTTCCTACTAATTAATTATTAATTGTTTTTGTGTTTAATTCGTAGAACTCCTTTTATTTTTTTAGATATTGAATGTAAATCAAATTTAATAATGTTATTATTAAGTTCTGCAAATGTTTATTATCGTGAGAGCTGTTACGGCGTTTAAAAATTAGAAATAATTTTATAACTATGTAGTTTCTAGTTTACAATCTACGCATGTCATTGTAAAGACAAATAATGTTCTTCTAGAAACAAGATTTATCATTTCACCAATAAGAACGGAAACGTTTCTTGAAATGGCTGTGGCTGTATTTAGTGACCAAATAAAAATATTCAGATACTTCGTCATTCCAATCTCTCCCCCCCCACATTTCCTTCAGTCTCGCAACATTCTTCGATGGGGATGCCATTGTTCTATTGCCTCGGGCAGTTGGGAATATCGCGGGATATCAATTACCAACATAATTTAAATATGGATCCGGGTATTGAGCCTCTTATATATGTACTGTATAAAACAAAACAAAAAAGTGCTTATAAACGGCGGCCATCTAGAGTTCCTTATACCAGCGGTGTGGCAACAATGGTAACTGCAAGTATTAACCGATCACGAACTTGCGAATGATCCTATAAAGGGGGAAGTCACATTACTGGAATCGGTGGCGAGTTGCCCGTGCGGGTCCGTGCGGTGCGGGCCTCCGCGTGCCCCGGCACCCGGCACGTCCGCGCGCCGAGACATCAATGCGATGTATGAGAAAACTTCTCCTCATTATTCATCAGAATGCCGAGCTCGAACCAAGAAGGACGTGTAAAAAAGTTGTGAGTAAACGGTTCTACCAGTTAGTTAAAAAGATACGTTGCAACAAGTATGCTCACTATAAAACAACAATTCCAACACCCAAAGTTAAGTAATGCATTAATAAAATGAAGAGATCGACTTCGTTTTAATACCTTTAATTAATTATTGATAAGGTATAGTTAAACTACTCAGAAAACATCCAGTTATTTTACTAAGATCAAACAAGACTCGGTACATTTATGTATTAGTACATCTGTACAAAATTTGTTTACATTTTTTAACTGTGAGACATCCTAGTTTACAAATATTTTTATTTTATCGTTAACATATTTAATTACATTTGGATAATCAGAAATATTTAAAAGAATTAATTACGAGTACTGGTAGGATACGAATAGATACTGGAAGGATACATAAAAGTTATTGAAAATATATAAATACATACAAAAATCGGGGGTTTATAGTATACAGGAACGCCTAAGGTGTTTAAGGAATAATAATTATTCTGAATTTACCAAACATATTTTGGAGACAAATCATTATTTTCATATAAATAAAGGTTTAAAAATTTTACATACAAATGCAACCGGTTTACAATAAGACAAATTTAAAATTATAGAAATTAGAAAAAGTGTTAATAGTCAATTAAATATAATTAATAATCAAACATATATATTTTTTAAATAGCTTCCATTCAATTTATTTTCATATTAATATTAATAATAAAAATAATTTCTCTTTTATTTTCTAATATAAATTTGTTATTTAATGTTTTATAATAATTTTTGATTAATTACTTGCCTACTTCAATCAATTTTTGTTTATGTTCATAATTTGCCTATTTTTACATTACTGTGTTCTATGCCTATCATGTGTCTATACTTGACATTATTATTTTATAGTATGTGTTAGTGTATGTCCAGATGAGGAGAGCTTCGCTTTCGAAACATATTAATAAAGTGGTGATCACAAAGTGATTTTTAATTCATTTATATATATATACGAGGTGTGTTCAAAAGAAAAGGTGAATTTTGAATTTTCGCGGGCTGTGTACATTCGATTATCGATTTTTTTTTATGTTGGTACACATATGTTTATCATATGTTAGCATTATCAGCCATTTTGGATCAGTGGTTTGTTTTTGACAACTGGAAAGGTTAGCCACGTTTTTGGGTGTTCTTAGATTTTTTATTTAGGTTCGTTTTCTGAGGCATCATCAGTCCGATTGAAGTGAAATTTTAGATTTGCTTTATTTTCTATGTCCTCATCAGCATTTCTTCAAAAAAAAATTGATTCTTTTTAGAAAAAAATTGTTAATCCTATGGAGGAATTTCCTAGTTTTGGTCGGAACTTGATAGCCGTTTTCTGGGGCATCATCAATCCGATTAAAGTGAAATTTTAGATTTGCTTTGTTTTCTATGTCCTTATCAGCATTTCTTCAAAAAATCCAAAAAATCGATGTTTTTAGATTTTTTACTAAAATAATAAAAAGTAAAAAATCGAACTACAAAAACAAACCACTAATCCAAAATGGCTGATAATGCTAACATATGATAAACATATGTGTACCAACATAAACAAAAAAAAATCGATGTTGTCAAAAACATAATGTATATATGTATATAAATATACTTGGAATTACATACGGTTAGGCTTGGGTGAGTTCACTGGTTATTGCACGTCGCACGACCTTTATTGAATATCCATTGTTTCGTAGTGATTTTAAATTAACTTAAACTTTTAATTTGTCTTGTTTTGTCGGGTAAGTTATTGAATAATTAGGGCGCAAAGTATATACATAAATATACAGCATTTACAGATGTCGCAAGCTGTGAAAAGGTTCAGGTTTGTGGGATAAGCTGTCAAGAATGATAATTGATGAAATTAAAAATAATGTAGGTAGCAGCCAATTATGCAACAAACGATGAAATATAATAATCATAAAAGGACCCCGCTACGTAGGCACACGAATGCTAATAATATTACGATGTAAACATACGGTGCGTCGTATTATCAGTGTTGCCAAGGTGGGGCTACTTTTCCGCTCTCCTGGTGATAATTTAGTGCGTACGTAATGTGATATAATAATTTCCAGTCCTTTTCGGAGGGTTTTCAGAGCCGGGGAAATAGGCCCTTAGGTAAATCTCATCCCTTGTCGCCCGCGCCCGCGGCGGCCTCCCCCACTGGGTAATAATTACAAGGGAATGTATGGCTAAATGATTTCATGTATCTTGCTGGCTAAATCTTTATGCAATGAGTCGCGCTGGTTCGGCAATACCCGTGTACCCGTGTGTTAGCACATTCGGAAAATCCTGGTTATTTCGAATGGTTTAAGTTCGTGGTGTTATGTTATTTAAATTTAAAAAAAAATATATAATTTATTATTAAACAGAAAACACAGATATAATAATTAATAAAACAATATTTAAACATTAAATGAAGAATTCACCTGCATCCTAACTGTTTCTCACGGGAAAACAGATGAACTGCAAATAAATAAACCTTTACAACATTAAACAACTTTAAAAAAATATAGAAATCGCTTTACACAGAAAAAGGAAAAGGGTACACAATGTCTAAACGAAGTGCGATGAAGTTGTTTTTTTAGAGGAAAACACCTTTCAATTTTCTACTGAAAGTAATGCATGCATCAAAGAATATGCCGGAATCCTTCGGAATGTTGTCGGTTATTTACAAAGTTTCTCTGTGGCTTAAATGCTATATAGCTGCATGAGATGCTTTTATACACTACCAGCTGATGTGTACTCGACCTTACTAGGGATTTTTTTGGGAATAAAGTTATGAAGTTGTGAATTCTTGCTTATCGTTTGGGTACCATAATTGATTTGACACCAAAAGTAATGCCATGTGACGACTATTACTATCTCTAAACAAAGAAACATTCATTAGAAAATTTAATTCACTTCCAAACTTTTTTTTTTAAATATATCTAAATGATAAAGTTCTTAAGTAGATAGATAGCTAATTGTGTTATCCTTTTTTTAAATATTCTACCCAAAGAAACCTTCTTTTTTTAATATGCAATCTGTGGCTATCCAGAGTTGTATAATCTCAATACAACATGGAGGGTTTAATTTTTTCATACTAATTTTAAAACGTTATAGAAACAGTTTTAAATATTGGATTTCATTCAAACTACTCTCTAACCCTTCCCAGCACTAATAAGAACAAACTGCTATTTTCAGCGAAACCGGTCGAGTAATTTTGGAGAAAATTGAGGATACACAGACAAACATTCATTTTTATATATAGATATTGGTTTATATTTGCAATAGTTAACTATTCTTTGGGTTATTTCCAAAAATGTTAAAAAAGTTTCGCAATTCATCACTATTTCGGGGAGATAAACAATTTTAAAAGAATGATATGACAAATAGGAAAGATTTCGTAAAAAAACGAGTGTCAAATAACTGAACTAACTCACAAAACAACAACAACAACAACAACAACAACAACAACAACAACAACAACAACAACAACAACAACAACAACAACAACAACAAACACATTTGAGGTAATGTTATTACTTTTATGATATGACTAAACCGCACGTTAGATAATAATTATCCCTTTTTACATTGATCATTATGAAAATGCATTATTTTTATCTGATACATAATACATAACTAACTCATGGCATTAAATCGAGTATGATGTATACCTACATTTGATTCCCACTGACAAAACGTTAACAAGCTTTACGGTAAACGCACGCATCATGCTGGAGGGGAGAACAGAACACCTACTGAAAACTAAACGTTGAATAATTGAGTTGAATCACTCCGCAAGGACTGGCTGAGACAGCTGTTGACAGTTGGGTAGTTTAGCAGCTATCAAGATGTTGGAAAGCTTAAGTTAAAAAAATAAATAAACCGCTAAGTAAATAACTATAACATTTTATTTGGTGCGCACAAGCTGATGATTTTCAATAATTGAATTCGACAGGAGAGAGGTTGTTGATAAACAAATTTAGAGAATCACTGTTTGCACAAGTTAAAACTTGGCTGAAATTTAACTACAAGATGGAAAACATCTTTTGAACAGCCATGAGCTAGTAAACATTTGAATGATTCAGTAATATCGGAATAATTATGATAAGTTTTCCGTGAAAGGTCCGAACCCTCAGCCATCTTGAAGGTTTAATAATTTCTTGAGTTTGAATGATGATGTACGCCCGCCCAGGATCCTAAATAAATAAATGGACGATTATGCAAAGTAGGGTTTAAAACATAACAATGGTCTCCGATGCGCCCCACCGGAACCTGCGTTGTACGTTGTAGGTTGTACGTGTAGTGTACGTGTATTGTGGCGATGAGAGACCAATCCAGATTACATCTTCGTCGTACATCATTTAGTGCGGTAATACATGTACGAGTATGTGAATGTACGTTACGGGGAATATGCGGAGACTTGGCGCAACTTGGGACTAATGGCAATAAGAGCAGGGATAAGAAAATGGCGGGAATATATTGCGCAAACGGGAATCACGTTAATTTGACAAGGTTAATCGAGTGTCGGGGTTGCTGGAAGTTAAGTGGAATTAAAGCGCTCTGCGAGTTACATGACTTTATTATCGAATATGTTTGGTTAGGATTACTTTTCGATCATAAGCGAATCATACTTGTAAAAGGAATTTATCGTAAATAAACACAATTCCTTAGTAATTGTTACTGTGTTTAATTCGTAGAACTCCATTTAATTTAAATTTAAAGTAAATCAATTTTAATAATTTTATTATTAAGTTCTGTGGGTAATTTAGTTTTTATATTTTATTTTTTATTATTGTAACAGCTGTTTTGGCGTTTAAAGCCATTTTCAAACTGTGGTTAGGCCACATTGCGTGACTTACTTATATGATTTTATTTACCCTCTCCCAATTTTACAGTGTTTGAAATAATTTAATAATATTTTTGGTACATTACGCGTTATTACGAAGAAACCATTCAGATATTCGAGCGACGCTCTCTTCAAGGAATTTAATGTACTTGATGTTCAAGAGTGTTATATTAAAAACATAACAATGTATATACGTTCATAAAAATAAAAACTAAATGAAGACAGTCGAACATAAACATTAGACTAGAAGTAAGGGCAGAAATGACCTCTCTTGGGAAGAGTGTCGGAAGCAGGAAGCCGTTTTGCACTGCTCTGGAGGGAATGCCCTGGTTTCGTGCCTACTTTCTGTTCTGGATAAAATTTGTTTTTGTGTTTTTTTGTATATTTATTCCTAGGTTTATTGGTGCACTCCCGCATTCGATCTTGGATTACTCCGGATATCGACAGAATGAGCTGCTAAAGGCTATATTTTGTCGACGTAAGTATCTGTACTAACCAATTTGATGTGAGTTTGTGACTAACCTCCTTCTACGCGAAAGGTGTAAAGGGACACTTGAGGGTTTAGAGTATTTTAAAAATTATAGATTCGTTTAATTGAAAAATGAGAGTCCTTGATGTGCACCCCGAAGGCGTAACCACAATTTACTTATACCAGGGATGGGGGAAAGTGGTGGGTAATCTAAACTGATCATTATCTATTTTTTCCAACAATTTGTTAAGAAACTTGTACGCTCATTTATTTAGTTGGCCACAACAATCAGCGGGAGATAATAAAAATGCAATTTTCAAATATTTAATGCACAATTCATACCAGAACTTAAAAAAACTACAAACAGCCTACATTTTGTCATAGAGTAATGCACAGTAGAGTGAAGTGAATTTTTTTTTAAATTTCGCCTTTCCTGTTTTATCAATCGGTGCCAGGCATTGTAAAGTACACAAAATATCATCAAATTTTCATTTCATCTTCAGGTGGCACAGTAATTATATTGCAAGTAGACAGGCACCTCGGTTTGTCCAGTTTCACGTCGCAAATCCTCACTCCACAAACAAACGTAAATACTATGAAAAAAGACTAAACACTGCAAATTCCTGTAACTCGTACTACTTTTGGGCAACGGAATTTTAGGTAATCTGCGATAAGAATTTTCAACATTCTTCCAGTTAGCATCAAAAAATCTGATTAAAAAAAAATTCAAAGACAATGTAAAAAATTAGACTAAAAGTAATGATGGGGCATTTACCGATGTACTCACCCAAATTCGAAGTTATTAATCTAACCATTTACGGAACATTCATAGGTATTATACAATTATAAAATAATACGCAAAATTATTGCAACAACACGGGCTAGCTTAAATACGCAAAAAAAAAACAAAAAATACATTTGATATTCACCTATCTAACTCCCTCTTTCTTCCAACCGACCTTTGACATTGTTTTGCATGTCCACAGATGTAATCATCAGTCACAAACAGATATCACTAGCCTGTATTCATTATATATTTATAAATTGATATTATGTACCAACTTAAAACTGCAACAACATACATAATAAACTAAAATTTTGCATAACATGTCACGACATTATTAGTTTCTTAGAAAATGCATCTCCCTAGTTAGAGACTGGTGTTGACTGAGCCACATGCATTGGAGCTTATCCCCGGCGCACGTCCACTTTATGCACGTTTAAATTTGGCTTAATTCCATATAATTATTTTTTTGTATTAAAATAAATAAACAAAATTCGATTATTGAAACAGTAACTCCACACAGGAGACCGTAAGAAAAATAATTTCCTTCAAGGCCTATATCATCTTTGGGGATGCTGTGTTTAGGGTCTTTTGGACGATAGGAAGGAGTGAACTTGGGTTTTAAAGAGACTTAAGGATAGAGAAAATACAGAGGCCGGCAGATTATTCAACAGCCGAGCTGTTGAACACAAGACCGAGTCGTTGAAGCGACCCGTTCTCATGTGCAAAGGTCAACCGTGTGCACATGTTGGGCGCGCGTTTGGCGTGTTTCCCGACCAGGGCCGAAGGGAACAATGACGCTAGTTCCTCAGAGCATCTTCCATTAAAATACCGGTAAAACTAGGACAGCATTCCCACCTGACGTCTGTGCTCCAAAGATTGCAGTCCGTTTTTTAAGACAGGCGAATCTATCAAACAAGATGGTACATTATCTTCAAATTAGTACAATATTACAAGGGGGCGTTGAATTAAACTGTAAATATCGATTGTGACTTATGACGCCATAATCTGCTTCTATGAAGCTCGTGGGCACACTAAGCCGCTTTTCATCGCCAGGAAGCTGTTGCATTTTTTTCTGTTGATTTTTGCCATACTGAATATATACGTGATCCCTTTATATATAACCCAGCTGATAATTCCCAAGCCCTTTTCCCCGCGCGGTATATGTGAAATACGGAGATATAAAGGGCTTGTCGGCCCAAAGGGAGTTTCCGCGAAGGACTATTGTGCGGGATCCTTTGGAAGTCTATGGTGTAATGAACGGTATGAAGTATGAAGGGTCCATTGCAGAGGTCGGAAAACTTACACAAAATAAAATCCCCAATACGATAATACCAGTCTGTGTACCCTTTACAAAATACATTTCCTACGTTTATAAGGCTTCCCATACAGAATGATAAAGGAAAAGTAAAATATTTAGCGAATACACTTCTTTTTTTTTTAATATAGAATTATCCCGCGTTCCGAATAATCTGACAATATTACTACCACCACAGCAAGCGGAAGATGTTGCTTGTGTCATGATGGAGGACTTAGCAAGCCAAGAAATTGAACTCACGACGCCTGAGTAGACCTATACATTTTTTATGCGTATTATTTTTTATTTTATTGTTTCTTAACTTATTGAACTTTTGTTTTTAGAATTCAATTATTAACCTCATTTAGACTAAGCCTGTATCGAGATTAACAATTTTACAAGTGAATAAAAATAACACATAAATGAAAATGTATAAAGCAGTAGTAGCGTGTCGTTGCCTAAACACAACGAAACACGTAAACTATGCACTACTTTTGTAATCATTTCTAATTTTTAAACTGTCAATTCATGGTGGAATTCCATTTTATATTAATTCCTAATAAAAAAAACCTTGGTAACTATCTTCCACTTGTTTATTTTGACCAGATCGGTTTCACCCTATCACGGGCATCTTCAGAGTGGTACAATTAAAACTAAATCTATGGTGTATATATAGCATCTATGTCAGAAGTGAGTTCCGTTGCTATCTTTAGTATTGTACATTTATGAAAGAAATTTATTTTATTGCTGACGGACCGGGTTTACAATTATATTTAAACTACTTTTGGATTGGTTTATTACCTTCTGGAAGACGGATTTCATTGAGTTTGTTTAGTGGTATATGAATTTTTTGAGACCGGTGATGGGACGACGTTAAAATTGTGGCTAGGTCATTTGCAATTTAAAACGGACAAGGCTATAGTATATATATATATATACAAGTATATAGCTCGCGTGTCTCAGTTTGCGCACCTCTAGCCTGAAGAATGGCAGCGCGTCTGACCTAAACATGCTCAATACTCGCGTCTGTTTTAAAGTGCGTTCACGTGGTTATGTAACTCACCTCGGTATTAGAAGGGTAAAGAGGGTCCAAAACTTCTGCCTTGTCTGATCTTATGAGGAGCTTTGTGATAAATTTAAGGAAATTTAGAAGTACTAGGAGATTCGCACGAGGTAATTAAATTAAAAACAAAGCAAAATGTTTCTGCACGACGCTCATGTCTTTTCTTGAAAACAAGAGTATTTAGTAAATTACTTTCAGTTCAGGAAGCAAGAGAGAATAGAAATGACTACATAATACGCAGATATAGTTATTACGTAAGTGTATTTATGTATTATGAATAAGTCTGAAACCTTGCCACAAATGAACGATTTTAATTGTGGTAGTAGAAGTGGCTTTAAGAAAAATACCAAACATTGAGTAAACAAATTCATAATAGAGGGATAAAATGAAAACAATATGATATTCAGTCAGCTAAATTCGTAGTACTGCTGTCCGAATCGCCTGGAGAATGGCTCCCTCATATTATAAATGACCCCGTAATATGAAAGAATTTCCCGAAATGGACGCATCGGTTGCACCGGACAAAACATGGAAGCTCGCTGTAAGGATTTATGTTGATTGTGGACCTTCCGTGAGCCCGTGCCGGATTGGCGAAAAGGGGAACGACTTTAGAGACACACAGTCAAACGGCAAACATTTTCTGTTACTTTAATAAATAGATGCTCATACCCTTGTTGCAGAACGGTCAATAACTTTAAAGGTACGGGAAGTTGGAAGGAACGCTAACTGACCACCCGGAAGATAAATAAAGCCAAATTCACGATCCCAGTCGCCAAATGGAACGCTCGAGGGAAACATTTTTTATCGGTGGCAACACTGGGGATTGTGAGCGCGGCAATAAAAATAAACGTCGTTTTCGGTGGGCACTGCAAAGAGATAATAATAACGCTCGTGCAAGTTATGTTTGCGATTTTTAATGTCCATGACTCGGACATAAAAAATGAAATCTCTAAAAAACAAAGAACTTTTTCCGGACTGGTTATACAGATGTCATAAAGGCTATCAGAATGACATTGAGTTTTACAATGTGTTCATGAACATTGCCAAAAAGGTAAACTCCATCGCCACTGAGATCTAATTGAATTGGATGGAACGAAAATAGGCTGATCCACTTATATTCGGGGCAGGTAATCCTCACCCAGGCATTATTCACGTGCTGTCAATATCTGAACAAACAGCGCGGAAGAAGGGGATATCCCGTGATTTCACACGGAAGGTCGATTGGCCGATTTAGTAAGCATTTCCATGTTCCGTTCCTTTCTCACAAAGCCTCCGCCTTGCTGACCGTTCGTTCCATCCTATCAAAGTCGTCAGTACCGGAGTCGGACTGGAGAGCCAATATACCTAATAGTAGCCCTGAAGGGTGGCCGATAAATACGAGGGTTCGGGGTTCAAAGGCCGCCCGGTCGATTGAACAATGAGAGATTAATGGCGGAAGAAAAAGCACAATGCCGATTTTAAAAAGGCCTTGTTATATATCCTTTCGCTGAGCAATTAATAACGTCTTATACCACCATAAAAAAATACCGGGTCAGAAGAAGATGAGTTCCGATTGTCTGGAAGAAAAATATTAGGGTTTCGGGAGGAAGGCGAAACTGGATTATGGTTGTGAGCGGCTGACGGTTTATCGGTCGGACATATATTAACATTTTAAGAGGTTTTTATACGTTGGGAGAAAAATGACAGCGACACAGCAGGAATGTAGATGAACTTTTTCAGCGCGGTTGAAAGTTTACGCGCGGCCCCGAAACTTTTAAATGGAGTTTTGAATTGTATGTAAATATTTATTTAGGAAAACTCGCTGCCTTCTACATCTGCAAGGTAGAAGACGAAACGGCGCAATGTTGTTTGATATGGACCTACCTTCCTCTTCCTTCATCTCGCGTATTCCACAACACTTGATTTCCACTAGAATGTAAAATGTGGTTACGTAAAACACGAGTAAACTTGTCGGATGTAACAAAAGAATCTTTCCATATATGAAAAAGATTTCTTACCAGAAGCGAATGTAGGAAACGAGAACCATTTATCATAAATATCTCTATCGTAATACATGTACTCGCAGATGTAAGCGGAGTAGCTCCATCCCTCTCCCGCTCAGTGGCGAGCAGCGGAATTAAAGAAGGAAGAATTCAATTAGGAATAAGCCCACAAGACAAATGTCTTCTACGGGATAACACAGCATGTGGAACAACGTGGATTTCATTAGACATGTCGAATTTGTAAAGGAAATGCTTCGGAGAGAACGTGACAATTGCACAAATGGTGAAGGGCGGGTGCTGCTTTTTACTTAGCTGCGTTGGAAACGTCGTTACGTAATATCGGGATCAATCATTTACTACATTGCTTAGGTGAATGTGCGGGACATAACAGGCAGAGTCAAATTAAAAGCTTTGCGCAATATAATTACGCACAAACATCAATCTAAATGCTATTAAAGTCCTGAAGGAAAGGCATGTGACACTGGGCCCAAAAGGTCACGGATGTGAAACCGGGCGAGTGCATATATTCATTATTTAAATAATTACGGGGATTTTCAAATATACTAAGTATGAGGTATTTGCGCAGAGGTACTTGGGGCAGTTGGCACAAGTAACACAGTTAAAATGACTTGTTTCAAGAGATTTTACTGATTGATCCACTCGGTTCAAGACACATCTAAAAATAGAGAACAAATAAATAAGTGAATTATGAACAAATTGCCAAAGTACAAGTTCAATAAAGGCAACTAATCCAACTTATAATTCCAAAAGTTCCTCGCACTTGTGGCGTTAGAAGGCACAAAGATAAAACATTAACAAAGGGCGACCATAGTAACGGGGAATTACCCTCATCAGCCATGAACCACGCGACCAGGGCACGAGGAGTACAAGGACGAAATATCTGAGAGGAAAACTTTAAGGAGGACCAGAATTTATGGGATATGTTTGTTGATGATGGGGGAAAAACTTTTCGCCAGATAAATTAAACGTACAATGCAGATACGCTTCGTGACGGGTTCCTTCTAAAGTACTGGCTTCCTTATTAAGACGAGTGCCAGTGTTTTAAAAAGGCAAATTTGCTGCCCCGAGGCGTGAAGGCATGTAAAAAAGAACGCTAACAATGGGCCAATTTCGAAGTGAGAAAACTTCCGAGAACTGTAAAGCTAAAGAATTTGAAGAAATTGTACACTTGTCTAAGAGAGAATGGCGACAATGCTAACAGACAAAAACGTTGTTCCTCTTCTTCACTGGAACCTTAATGGAAATAACGCAATGGTAGTGCGTAAATTATGTATAATTTTCCTTTTTATATTCGTCAAGGAATGGCCAGGCAATGTTGTTAAATATGTATGTTTAATGAGTTGCAATAATTTTTCAACTCCATTTTTTGTAGCAACATTAACTTCGTAATCAAATAGGTACCTACTTGAGTTGGGTCATTTCGATAGTGAGAACAATAGAAGAGTATGTATGAGACGATGTAGGAATGTGAATGAAGCAAGGAGTTGTGTGGCGGTCCATAATAATAAAATCATAGCATTTGATTTGACAATCCCAGTGAGTGCTACCACAATGTACCAAAAAACACACACCTATCTTGGACCAAAAATCTACAATAAAATCTCCCCCGAGGTTAAAAACTACGAATTGTCATCCTTCGGCAAAAATATTACAAAATGGCTTATTGACCTGGGAAGAACGGAGTCCGAGAATCTGTTAAAAAATATTACTTAACTTCTATATATTTTTTTTCTAGTACAATTTCGGAACCCACCGAAAAGAGCTTCAACGATAAATAAAAAATTATAAAACACCTTACAACTCGATATTTTGATACCCACCACATATTTAATTCCTTAGAACAGGCAATATGTCCACCTAGGAATGAATATGCAACTTCAACTTACATGTACCTCAATTGATGATAAATTTTACAAAACATAGTAATATTTTGCAAATGTTCCCAAATGTCAATGTAAATAAGTAAATAAATATAGCGCAGTTTTGTGTTCAAGTGCACTTTACTATAATAAACTTTAAAATAATGATTCTGTAACCCCCCCTTCAGTGGTCATGTTCTTAAAATTAGACGGGGTGTCCGGGTTCATGGGGTGATATTTGTCCAGGTCTTGGTGGCGGATGCGTCTGCCCAACAACTGCATAGTAGGCCGGATCGGGGCGCACAGACTTTTGAAGGTGAGGGCCGCATACGAACACTTATTTAATGGAGGGCCGAACGGATTATCGTGGAGGAATAGGGGGGGGGGGGGGGGGGTTGAAATACACATAGCGGACTGGGTGGATAGTGCAAAGCCAATTTGGCATATTACATGAAATATATGCAAATATAAATAGAGAAATGAATAAAATTAAAATATATGAGAAGAAAATGAGGAAAAAAAAGAATGATTCAAAATGATAATTACATCAAAATAATAGAGAGAAAATGAAAAACATAATAGTTAATAATAACATAGAATAAATTAAATTAATTTAATATAGGTACATCAAAGTTTATCATTTATGTTATTGATCAACATAGTTATTACATACATACAAGTACATATTATAGTTGTACTTTTACAGAAAAGGGAGATATCGTTGTATTTTTACATACATTTGCAAAACATTCATTTTTATTTGTGACATTGATGAGTTGACATTAATTTCGCTATATGTGGTGACAATTTTTTGGTGGACAAATGTAAAATTGATTCTAGATTTTCGACCTTCAAAAGGTTTCGTGTTTTAGACTTTGTTTATATTCATAATTGAAAATGTTTTATGGCATATTTATGTAGGTTGATCCGAATAAACTTGCACATTTTAACGTATTACCCATTATTTATTTATTTATTCACACCTAGAAGGCTTTTACATATTGATTCATTTATCACATACGAGTAGTTATACAAAGGAGTATGATAATATAGTACATGCAGTAATAATTAGAATGTAAAAGAAGTAAGTAGGTGCAATATAAGTAAGTAGTTTGAGCGTAATGAATAACAGTTTTGCCTGTGGTTACATTATAACTGAAGGTTGTACAAAAGAGTATAACAAGTACTTAGTACATAATATAATAATATTAGTATAAAATAAGTAAGAAGCTAGTTACAGCGCAATGGGTGGATAATAGAGGTTCATAATTATTAAAACGTTGTAAAACATGAACAGTTGTAAAGCGTGTTTACATACAGCAAACCTCTATTTCACGCGATTGGGTGTTTTATAGAAACATAACATAAAAAATACAACGATAGAAAAGGTGCACAAGAAAAAACTTAATAAATCTAATAAAAACACTAAAATAAACTGATTAGTATTAGTAGTGATATAGTAGCGGTAAACATCAATTGAACTATACTCATCAATAAGTCTGTGGAATCGTTGAATGGGAGAGTTCTTAAAATAGTAATTTGAAGACACTGGATTACTATATAAGCCGTCTGTCTCGTATTACGGGAAGGTATACGCATTATAAGGACATTATTTATTATAACGTAAAAAAATTAGGAGACTATCATTATTGGAATGACGACGAAGATTGTCATCGTTTTGTAGATCAATAAGCTCCAGCAGAGCTTCTAATAACACAGTTTCAACCCAATTCCAAAGGTTATATATAAGTTATTAAATAAATCTAATATTTAGTTTTCAGTCTCCATAAAACAGTTGTACATCAATATATTTCCGAGATTGCAGATGTAGAATACAATACAGTAAATGAGTATACAGACTTGACCTTTTTAATTTTGAAAATTTATCTAAATAAACTGATTTGAAATCAGTCTTACATTTTGAAAATATGAATGCGGTCTAAGAATGATCTAGACCCATCGCCTCGCACAGCGGTGGGAGGGATGGATTATTACGCCCATCGCTGCTGGACACACTGACCCCGGAATTCCTTTCCTTAACTCTTAACTGGCGTTGTGCTAAAAACCTACGTTACTGGCGTCCAAGTCCCCTCGGATCCATCATATTATATTGAAAATTAATAAAAAATAAATCAATTTTGATTTATGTAAATAAAAGAAATTTGTAAATACACTGATATAAAGAGTTTATTTTGTGTTCAACGACAATATCTGCAAAATGAATTGAGAAAAACAAAAATCAACATGGGTCCAATGGGGCTCAGACGCCAGTCAAGGGTTAAGAAGATCCTTAACACAGCATCCACAAAGATGACATACGACCTCAGGGAAATTATTTTCCTCAGGGGCTCCTCTTATGTGAAGTTAATGTCTGTCTCGCTTTACATATTATGTTTTACTAAGATAAATAATAAAAATAAATGTAAAAAAGTTAAGATTTATAAACAGTAGTATTTGTAAAATGAACTTCGTTCTTAAGGCCTGATTTAATTCTAGACATTGGTAAGAGCCGAGGAAGTTTGGGTCTATAATAATAAAAAATAATTTTAAAAAGTTTAAAAATAATCATAACATATGTACAAACTACCTTTTATGCATTGGTCTTGAACGACCTCAGCGATCATAAAGGGAAAAGATAACTAAGGATTCAAAAGACGAGTGAGGGGCATCAAAGCTTACTTCTACAGCTCACCTCAGGTTATTGCCACATTTCACTCGCTGCACTGGACCTCTCCGAGCGGAGCAAGCAGTACCAGAGGCACATAATAATCATAATAATAGTTGGATGACTTGTATAGCGCCGTTTTTGTGAAAAATCACCTCAAGGGCGCTGTACAAATAAAGGCATAGAAGTCAACTGCGGGGATTAAATAAGATATATCGGGGCGCTAACGATGCGAACGAGCGCAGCACACATTTGTACGGAATACGACAATATTAAGGATCAACTCATTTGCTGTAAATACATGTAATTCAATTCAATTGTAAAGCTATTCATCTCAACATAGGACTAGCGTAGTACTGCTGTTATATAATTTCGACTTACCAGAATAACAAAATAATTGCGAAAATAGATAATCCTGGATGGTTTTTAAATATTACGAAAAGAATTGCGAGTTATGGATGAATTTGGTAAAACCAAGAAAGGAACAAAGCGAAAATACACTCTGCACGTTTCAAAAAAATATATACAGTAGCGAACACAGAAATGTGTTCAGCCTTAAAATATCAGTTTATTTGGAATAATATAAGATGTCGTTGTGATTTACTGATATCTTTTCACGTCATACAATAAAGAAACACCCTTTAAAAAGGATCTATAACAAATTTTGAAAGTAAGAAATTCGTACACGTTTAAAATGTGTTTAAAGATTTATGATTTTTATACCGGGAAAAATAAACAATTAGTCGAATAACGAAATTTTTCCACTAACGGGTTTTTTAATTTGAAAAATTACATACTATAATTTAATAAAGACACACCAAGACTTATCAACAACAAAAAATGTGCATACTTTGTTGTTGCTCCTTTATTTTTAATAAGTTTAAAGAAACCGTGTTATGTAAAAAAAATTAACTCTTACAAAAAATATATTAAATCTTGGATAAAAAAAAAACTGAAATAGATATTTTTTCTTAGTCTTAAGAGTCATCTATAGTATTTTCCCAGAATACTAGTTTGTTCTCTTTTGTTTCAATTTTAATGCTAGACTTAAAATTCAATTCAATTTTTCACCTGTTGCTGGTACCACCAATGCATAATACTGTTCAATGACTTATTTTATGTTCTTATTTTTTATTGGACCAATAACACAATACATATACATTTTTATAAAACATACTTTCAAAACATAAGTATCATACTTATGGGTGATTTTAAAACTCCCACTAAAACCTTTTGTACGTATAGGTGATAATAACTGTATCGGACATCACGCCTCTCCCGGAATGTTTTGACGCGGCACATTTGTTGTATGTAAAATTTTGTTATTTGTTGATGTATGTAACGGGCGGTTTGTGTTCTCACAGACCGCTCAGGCTTGAATGACTGAATAAAAACGTTAGAGCGGTACGGCTAGTGGGAGGGAGACAGACTTGTCAGGCAACCAGACGGCGCCGTAGGTCTGCGCGTTGCGGACCGCCTTAAGTGGCCTGCAAAGGCCACTTCGGTTAGTTAGCATTCGACCGCCAGCCTGACAAGTACTTCTATATCCACTGCCCGCTTTGACTTCTGATCCACCCGCCTTGTTTAATTCTGACCACTGCTTGGACCACCGTCGGACTCTGCCTCGGACCGGACCCCAATAAGTAACGTCACACGGACAAGGCCCGCAAAAGTCGTCAATAAGGGTTTTATCGCTATAGGAGTGCTACCTCCCCTCCCTGCCCCGCTCCGTAGATTGGGATCAGCCGCCTTCTACAGTCGTTTGTGTGCCAGATTACGTCTGGTACAATAACAGTAAATTCTGTTTAGTGTCATAATTTACTTTTTTTGCTCCTTATTTTCACTATCACTTATTCTTTTAAGAGAACACCTTATTTTTTATTTAAACTTTACATACTTTCACATAAGCCATAGAGATGTGATAAAAAAAAACTATTATAATACCCACACACAGGCTTTGCCTTTGTGGGATTTTTTTGTTTACATATTTTATTTTTATCATATTTTCTTGTATTTGATACACTGTTACAAAATGTACTTATGTACCAAAAAATGTCTATAAAAGTAACTGCTTCAATACATCTCGGCACGGATTTCACAATTTTTTCTATTAATGTAATCTTCTGAAAAATTTTCAAACCGTAATTTCAAAAGTATAAGGGGATTTTTTTCGGACAATATTACACGGGCTCAGAATAAAGTTATTGGAAAACGAACCTGTCAAAACTTTGACAGAGACATTAACTTACATTTTTGCATGAAAATAGGCCCTTTCAACCTGGGAAACCTTTCACAATGCAGGGAGCTCCTTGAATCTTGGCAACATGAATCTTAAAATACTTCGACAATTCTATGGCCAAGTGTTAAAAGAATCAACGTCGATGTTTTTCGAGTAAATTCTTCTAAAAGTATGAAAATACACCTGTTTTTAATTCTCAATGGAATCAAACTCCTAACATTACACGACTGAAAGACAACACCAGAGTCAAAATTAATTACTGCTGTAAATGGTGACATTGGTAAAGATCGACATATTTAACTTCGGGGTTTGTGCGGCTATTGTGCATTTTGCGGATTTAAATAATGGGTATTTAGGAAATACCTCGTTTGACCGCCAGCTGTAAGTCCCTTTTTCTTTTTCAACTTTGGAAATTGACAATAAAAATTGTCAGGTTATTCGTAACCTGGAATTTTTTTTTCTTTCTTTACAAAAAAAAGATTTGTATTTAAAAAAAAAAGAGTGTTGGTAGCCAAATAAAATAAAACGAGGGTGTCACTTACGAGTATAAACAAAGAACAGTTGAGAATAGCGCACTCATGCACGTGGCATCATATCCGCAAAAGGGAAGAAAGGATAATACAACTTGATTAGTATTCCGGAAAAAATACAGTATCCCGAGATTTTTTGGTCGGCGCTTTGAATTCCGCCCATTGTGAAACGTGGGTACTTTTGAAATTTTCACAATCTGTTTCCGAGTGAAGGATGAAAGGCTTAAATTATTGTAATATTTAACACAGTGCCGTGAGGTCCGGCACAAAAGAAGAGGCTTTCACCGCCCATTTTAAATGATTAATGTTCCGAGTGACGCCGCCTCCCAAAGAGGTGCCGCGGGACCCGTGTAGCTGCCGCGCTGAAAGCAAAGGATTGCTACACTTGAATGACATTTCTGTAAAATTACGTTAAAAGGGGTTTTGACTATTCACGTCAACTTGCAGAATTATAATATAATGCCAAAGGTCAAAAGCAGCGTAGCGCCCTTGAGGTGATTTTTCACAAAAACGGCGCTATACAAATCATCCAATTATTATTATTATTAATTATTCATTCTCACACTATCGACGATTTCGACTCTAAATATTAGAAAAAAAAAATGTAAACGAAAGAATTGAAGTATTGGAATTACCCAAATGATACGAAAAAACAACACAGATAAAAAAAATGATTGCGACAAACAAGCAGTTTGTATGATAAAAAATATTTTTAAAAACACGAAAAAACTGTTTACGATATGAGTTGAACCGTTGTGGCTTTTATGAGATAGCTACGCCTCACCTACGAAGAATAATAAGACAGATTCATCCGAAATGACCGAACGACATTCAAAGAGGACAAACAAATTATATTGAGTAGGGATAATATTATTACGTAATATTTGTGTGCGGAGCAGATGGTAAATTGAAAACGTAATTAACTAAAAAAAATTGCTAATAACTAACCACAGCGGCAACAAAACTAATAATCTTATTTACTGTAACCATTGTAACGGCATTAATGCCAGCTTTCCTAAATGTCAAAGTAACAAACTGAGGTCTACGATGTCTGTGGTTGAGTGGTTACGGATTCGGCGTTCGCGGGTTCAAATCGCGGCGAGCACAAAAATATTTTATTTGATTAAATTGCGTTACATCACAGTATCGCCCTGGTGAAAGACCACCGTCCAGAACAGAAACGATGCTTGAAATGGCTTTAGTTTTTTCGCCCAACCGCTCTAAATGCAAATAATCATACAAACTTCTCTATTCATTAATTAATAAAGCCTTATAATAGTCATAATCAAATGAACTAAACATAATTAAGGACAATCTACATTAGAAACATCCACTGCGTGGTACTTTGAAGGGAGCCCGTATAAAACAAAACAGTTTTATTTATTTATTTGTAAGAAACACCTTTTAATACAAATTTATATTCAAAGGAAGTTTAACAAAAGGTAAGCCAACAAAGTTTCTTGTGCTAACAGTGGTTAAGTACAGATGTTTTATTAGAAAAAAAAAACAAAATTAGAAGGAAGGGGGGAGGGGAGGAAGAGGAAGATAGGATCGGGACAGGAGATGCTCCGGATACATTTTATACTCGTGCATCAGTTTGTGGTCGTAAGTATTATGGTTAAGTGTTAACAAGAAAGTAAACAAATAAACCCATTTTTAACAAAATAACAACTAAGTTCAACAAAAACCACCATCATTGAACAAAATGCTTAAGTGGAAATTTAACGTCCGAATTAATTATTCCACGTGAATAAACTAAACACCAAACCGCATGGGCACTAACTTCTACTAATAACAGTATTTTTGCGGTGGTTAAAGATATGAGGTTTTTTGTTTCACCTGCGCGGCCTCCGTGCCTCGGCAGGTAGTCAGGCGGCCACCATCCTCGAGCGGGATACATACATTACCTACAAAGCCAGAGCGTAATCTCGCAAAAAGCACATTTTCTTGCTATTAGTCTCCATTTAATCTCCGGTCGTTCGGTTAAGTGTTTGCCCCAGTACATTCTGCGGGGAAAGTGCGCTCGCCTCTGTGGGATAATTCGTCCGGATATTTAGGAATGAGGAGAGCAAACTACTGAGGAATTTTTGCCTGTTAGCCTGACGAATAATTTGAATGTTGCTATTGATTCAATTAACTTGAATCTTACCTGGCGGGGCAAACAAACGCAGCCGTAAACCGCACAAATAGGTATACAAGACACCGGTCAGTGTAGGACCGCATTTTCCGTTCAACCTACACCAGTGGTGCTGCGCCCCAGGCACCGGGGGTTTCCAACAAAGGGTAAAAGAAAAAAATATACATTATACCCCCCAATAAGCAAAAAAAGGGAAAACTCAAAACCTCCACGCACGTCTTTTGATGAAACCGCAGAAAAGCGTTAGTCGACTAATACTAGTCATCATTAATTGCTGGTTCTCTGAAAATAAGTTTGTGGTCCTTCGATCCAGCAAAGCGGCTGTCATACATAAATATAATATAAACCAAGCAGAAGGTCATAATGTCAGAACAGAATACATTTGGTTGTATAATTAACATAAATAAGTATTGATTCAAAATTATTTCATTCGCACCCCATTAGGCTATTTGAAACCATTACGTATTTCCTGAGTTCGAAAATTATTGTATAATTTACATTTATTTAAATTGAAAAGGGGAAGAAAAGTTTATTACACCCCTCGCACAATTGCGGAAATTAATCATGGAAAATGTCAAGGACGAGGGCAGTGGGACGGGAGGGGGCGAGGGGGAGTTAATTAAAAAGGAACACAAAGTGTCAAATCAAATAATTTACCTCAGCCCGGCTGTATAACTTGAGAATAATGGCCTGAATACATACCTGCAACAAAAACAAAACAAATATTAATTAAATAACAGCGCCACATTTGAATAATAATAATTAATAACTCTAAAAATAAAATAAAGATCAAGTTGAATAATGTTAATGGCTTCAACGGAGGAGTTACAAAAGCCAGGTTGAGTGATAAATCTGGATGTAAAAGAAAAGGAAGGTGAGAAAAAGAGTTTTGAGTAAGTACGTAAAGTCGCACATTTCTTACGTAATATCGTCAGCATACAACGAAAAGTGGCCAAATCAAAGTCCTTTTGTTTTTTGGCAGATTGAGATTAAGAATTTTTGCATGAATTCGGGCTTATGGTTTCGCAAATCAGGATATATATTTTTATTAAAGTATTATTTATTACATATACGCAAAAACTATTCTGACTTGCGAAGCTGTGAGTTTGTGTCTATGCAAAGGACTTGTCTTAGGCTGCCAACGGACAGGGATCTTGACTTTTCGTTGTATACTGAAAGTATGCATATATCATATCATATTAGGAATAATTACATTCATCAAAATATAAAATAATCGGTACTTTCATTGAATCAAAAGACATAAATACGATTCAGTATTGAAAAAAAAGGGACAAAAGATTGATCTTAATCAGATCCCTCTGTTGACGTTCTGTCTTTTTCTTTTTTATGTGTTATCCCATTCTATTACATGTAAGCATATCTCCGTCTCACTATTTCATTTAATATTTTGTCTCCCTCTTATTATTTTTGTATATCTCACCGATACATATGCTCACTCTATATATTTCTGTTTAGTTTTAAATTTAACCCTGACGAAGCTTGGGATAAGCGAAATTGGTTGGGGATAATTTAAACATAAATTAGTGGTTTAAAACAAAGTGTTTATTTTATTCATCAACATATTGAGTTTACTTATTCGTTATAGCTAGGTTTGACTAATCCCCATTTTCCCATCGCACACAAAAGTTTATTTAGTGCCTCACATATTGAATAGATGTTATTTGTATGGTTTGGGCGTTTTATTCCTATTGAATTTCATGACGTCTTGATCTAGCGTTACGTTTACTTATCTTTTGGCTTTTAGCGACCGCTCAGATTAAAAATGTTATAAATCTTAGCTGTAAACCATTAGTAATTAATCTAATATGTAAATTATTATATATATAAGTCTAAGTGATAAGGTATAGGTTAGATAAGTTATGTTGTAAAGCGCCTTTGAGGGGATTTTCTCACGAAAACGGCGCTATAAAAATAGTCCATTTATTGTTATTATTATTATTATTATTATTATTAACTAACTAACTAACCATCACGCCGTTTCCCCACAGGGGTAGGCAGAGAGGACGGACCGCCAAACAACTCGATCTTGGCACACACTTCTTGCTTCATTCACATTCATACATCGTCTCATACATTCTCTTCTATTATTCCGACTTCTGACATGGCCCGACTCAAGTATTTGATTCACTTGATTGTGCCATGTCTTCCTCAGACGTCCCCTGCTTCTTCTTCCATTAACATTCGCGTCATATATTCTCCTCACACTCCTTTCTTCGTTCATTCGCTCTACATACCCAAACCATCTAAGCGTCCCTTTCTTAATCTTGCTCATGACACTTACACCAGCCTGAAATAGAATGAATTAAAAACACCCTTTACATCGACAAGCGTCTTGAAAAGCATACCTTTACGAAAACATGACCCGATAAATCAAAGTATACCATATTGATACTTCTTGATGGGAATACTGCGAATTTATTTAAAAATACTTTCCCCACAGTACAGAGAAATCCCAGAGTGGGAACAAAAACACTGACTTCTTTATGAAAACAACCCCCTTGGTTAAGACAAGACGAAACGGAAAAAAGAAGTCAACCCGGAAACGGAAACAGGAAACACTGCATCCGCTACCAACCAGTCGGCGTAGACCACGTACCAAATCCAAAATAGGCGAAATAATGATGATAAATAATATAAATCATATAATAATATGGTACCTAAAATATTTCTCTGTGCTTTACCCGTCCGAACAAATACCCGGTGAATTATTGAGGCGAATCCTCTTTCACCGCCTTGCCCGCACATATTGAGATTGAGCCCATAATAAGTCGCTTAATAGCTTTCGGGAGAAAGTATGTGATCAGAATTCCGGAACTAAGGAGATCGGGGATGATGGGAATACATGGGAATGTACCTAATTCCTGTTTCGTGCGGCAGAGGCTGCGGGGGTACAGCGGGATACCTAGCAAGCGACACAGATCCGGATAACCTTGTGGTGTCGCAAAATTAGTCTTAACGTCAGAGACGGTCTCCGTGGTTGAGTGGTTACGACCTTCGGCTACGAATCCGGATGTCGTAGGTTCAAATCGCGGCACGCGCAAGTAAATTTAAATTGATTAAATCGTGTTATTCCATAATTTATTCATTTAAATAATATAAAGTATATTTACAGTACCTTCCGGAGTGGTACATACTTTCAGTATCGCCCTGGCAAAAGACCACCATTAAGATGCGTAACATTGCTCTAAATGGCTTAAGCCGTGTTTGGTAACCATATCTGAATAGCCAAGTACGTTCCCACCTTTTTCTTCCCCATCACCCATCCCTTCGCTCTACCTTCAGCTTCACAACATACCCTAATTGGGGATGCCATAGTATCACTGGCTCCAGACGGTTGGGAGCAGTTAGGACTCTTGTGCGGTATTCGCAATAAAATAAAACATAGCTGGGAGGTACTACTTAATCTTTTGTCCCCTATACAGCGTGTGGGAGGACACATTCACATTTAAACAAATGCAGGTAACTGTAGTAAATCACAACGCGAATAAAAAAATTAAAAATATACATATACATCAGTGGCGAGCATTGCTCTATGACCAAAGACAGGATACGAATAGTTTTCCAAGTTCGGGTATGAATTATTACGCATTGCATATTTGAAAATGGGCATTTTATTATCATCTTCCGCTGATTGTTATGGTCAACTGAATAAATGAACGAACAAATTCCTTACCAAATACACGGAAAAAAAATTTGATCAGAAATTCGTCGTATTATTTTAATAACCTTTTAATATATTTTTACGATTCGTTTTCTTGGGGCTTATACAGCTTTTCAGATATACGCACACAAAATATACAGCAACGATTTCAATTAATGTTATTGTTTTTCATTACAGGTGAGAATGAAAGAAAAGTGAACGCGGAAATGAAAAATATATTGTTACAAAACAATCAAATAATATAGCAGAGGCGAAACGTGGGTTTGTCAACGATGATATTAGATTATTATCATTCCTGAAATTCTGTAATGTATTTCGCAGGAAGTTAAAAGAAAACTTCAAAGAGAAAAACAGAAATAAATTCATAAATTGTAGTTTGATTATAAATAAAATTAAACAAATAGTGACAATGGCAGACGTCACTGCGGGCGCGAGGGGGGGGGGGGACGCCTACTAAAATAAAGCGGCCCTAACTCATCGAAGTGTGAAATAATATATCGCGTTAATTAATAAAGCTCCAGACGGATGAGAATAAACAAGCTTCTTATGTCACAAAGTTCTCTATATTAAACAATAATTTACGGCGAGGTAAAGGAAAACAGTAACGTAATAAGGAAGAGGGAGTGAAATTCGAATTTCCGCCGAGAATATTTTCTACAAAACGCCATATTGAAACGACATAAAATTACATTATTAAACGCAAAAAAAAAATCAAGAAACTTGGCGATTTCTTTTGGAAAAAATGTACTTTGGCAAGCTTTTTTTATGACAGCCAAGTTTAATGTGTTATTAATGAATTTTTGCGAGAGTCGATAGTATTATGTGACATTGATACGTTAACGAGAGTTATACGATGGTGATATAATTAAAACCTACACTGTACGTTAATTGTCAGTTTAGCGTAATGCGTAATGAATATCACACGAGAATATAAGCAGACCGCTAAAATTTAAGTGCCGGTTTTATGTGCGCTCGTAAAGAGTACGCAAACGGGGTTCGATCGTAAATTCGTTCGCATCGAATCATTTGGGAGCCGGGACTCCCAGTTGTCGGTGGTCCTAATACTCCTAATGCAAAAATCCTCGGTTTATGCGGGCGGTTGGGTGTGGCAGGGGCGGTGGGTGGGGCCAATAAAGAGAGGAATCACAGACGCGGCGAATCAGACTTGCAGAGCAGGTGATTCGGAGCGAAGACCCGAATTTAGCTCGCCATTAGCATTAATTTGCCGCTGCGCTGCAAAACCAACCAACCACCCCCACCAGCCACCCACCCACAAGACAGTAAGAATAATGCACAACTGACGCGAAATTGCTTTCACAGCTCTTTAATATTTATACTACATGGAATTATTTCGGTTCTAAGCCGTTCATTCATTCAGTATGTATTGTTTAGATTGTTTGTTCAATTTGGAGAACTGTACTATTTTATGGTAAAATTTAATAAATATCCCAATTTATCGCAGTATATTCATACACAGTAAAAACGGTTAAACCCAATTTACACCAATAAACTCCAAGCCTGAAGCATTATTATTTTCAATTATATTAGCTCCATATATTATTTATAAACAAAGATGTGGTGATAATTAACACATAAACCACTCAAAATGTGTGTACTTACCATCCCCTTTCGTCATTTCTATTCTTATCGTCTAATGTTATAAATGGACAATAGGTCGGAAACAAATAAATAAATAAATATTTTTTTTAGTATTATACTGCCCTGAAGAAGCTACGGTAGTGGCGAAACCCGGTCGGCTAAAGTATATACCAAATAAAAGTGATGTAAACAAAATTATTGTTTTATTTTTAAATAAAATAAATAAAGTTAGGGGACTAAATGTGGATGAGTTACGATTTTTTTTATTTGTTTTTTATTATTATTATTATTGTTTTACTTTTTATTTATTATTTTTTTTACCGTATATTGATTATAGTAAGACCGATGAAAGGTTACACTATCGCTTTTACTATTTTCTCCAGAACGATATTTTTTTACATTTTACAAAAAAAAACACAATGCAAAAAGTCCCGATAAACTACTTTTTTCTAGTTTGTCTAACGGGGGCGTGTTATTCAAAACACAAAATATACTAAAATTTAAGGTTACAAAATATACATATAAAATTTAAAAAAAACTTAAAGCATAAATATTTCTCCAGAATCTTACTCAAAAATATTTCTACAAAAATATTAAAAATAAATAAAAATATAATAAAAACATAAACGACAACAATATATAGTACATAAAATAATATTTCCTTATTATCTAATACAAATAGCTTCTTTAAGCTAGCCAAGTTTTCAATATATTTATTTACTGTTTAGTTTTAATACAGTTTTTTTAAATGTATTTATCTCAGCGGGTAACATATTAAAACAGCTAGGTATCATGTGATCTAAAATTCTTTGTCCATATTTGTTTGTATGCTTAGGAAACATTAATCCTTCATTAAAATTGAGACGAGTATTGTAAGTGTGCTCCAGTCTATTTGTATTATACATAGGGTATGTGAAACTGCCGCCACGAGTAACGAAAAATGAATTATATATAAATATCGGTATATAATTTTAGCTGTCTATATAATAAAAAATAAGGTCCTCATATACCCTATCTATTACACTACTTCATAACAAAAACAAAAACATGAAAGTTTTAGAAAGGGCAGTGTTTCCAGATAACAGAAAAATGAATGAAAATAATGTAATCTGGGCATAATGTCAAACTGCCAGCTTATGCTTGACTAAAAACAATACTTTCAGAGCTGTCTCTTGGAAATGAGAAAAAAACCTGCATGAAAATTCGTTAGCTAAAGAAAAAATACTTGTAGTAATTTTATAACGTGGCAAAAAATTATAGTTTGTAAAGCCAATACAAAATTATCTGTGTAAAAAAAAAGGAACAAAAAAACAAGGAAAAGTAACATCTGGGGAACAAACTTCGATACTCAAAAAAAGCACATTGTTAGTTATAAATGAAGTAGGTTTTGTAGAAAGAAAAATTCAACTCTCATCGGCAAAAATAATAGGAAAATGTATTTAAAGAAAGAAAAAATGAAATAAAATCTGTTTTAGGCCATTAAATTTTCAATAATGACTGAACTTTCAGAAAGATTAATTAAAAAGAGGGCAGTTCTCTAGAAGATAAATCATTACCGAATAAAACGGATTTATACACAGTTATAAAAAGTTTATATACATTTGGATTTCACATTGAAGAATAAGTACATAATTAAATTCATGTTTAATATTTAATACCATCTTCTAAGTTGAAGATGAATTAAGTATAAGATACATATTCATATTTAATATTCACAAAGTTACCGATTCATAATAAATAACAAATGGTCCATTTTTTCTGGGCGCCGTTCATTTGCTAAAATCACCTCAAGGAAACTTGATTCATCTCTTAACAAGATAAAAATCTGATTATTTATATAAGATGGTAACATCATTTTCGGGAAATCGTCTCGTCTGATATAATTTGTCAGTACTAAAATACAGTCTAACCGGATTATGTTTGTATAAATCAAACTTTACGAGACGATGGTAAAGTGTTGTTTTAATGACAAAGCAAATTAAAGTGTACATTGGATCTTGACGAGTATTCACCGAGGTTTGTCTTTGTCTAAACGTAGACTAAACAAGTCATAATTATTATTTGTGTCCCTTGGATGCAAAGCGCGGTTCGTCAAGAGAACGAGACAAAAGTTATGTGTAATTAAGATTTTATGTCTCTATCGTCTTTTGAAATTCAAAACATTGTTCCCGGAGATTCATTATGATGTAACGTCTTTAAAATACATCGTCTCTCCTGTACCGGCCTACGCAGTTTTACAGTCTTTTTAGATGTACGAAATCGCCTTAAAATTTACAATACAATAAAAAAATACATCTAATCAAAGATAAAACTAGCGCGTGCGACTCATGATGAGGAAGAGGAGTTGACAATAACAAACTTTGCTTATTACAGGATCGAACATTATTAATATATGAACACAATTTAGGAAAACAATGTTCACACACTTTAATACAAACTCAGTAAGATTTAATATGTGCACCGCCTGGCAAGCACGTGCGCAATGGTGTTACCTCTCAGGGTTGAAAACTGTCTCGGACGAGTATATACCATATAACTGGCCGGTAGAGGAAAGTCACCCAAATACAATGACAAAGTTAGTCCAAGCTGCAAGACCCCCCTCTTTCCACCTACTTCTCCCCTACGTCCTCTACTCTGTCACTCCGCCTCGATGGTCGTCATCAGCGGCCGCGACAAAGCTGCCACTAAATCTGCATACTTACAGGGGGCCTCATTTGCATTTTAGCAACGCCGTAGATCCCTTCGAGCGAAGTGCACGGCAGGACAAATTGAGAGGAGCGGCGAAAGACAAAGCATAATTTGTTGGGATAGCGGCCTGATTGACCGGCACATCGGTGGGGAAATTGTAGCAGGAATGAGAGGCGGAGACCGATAATTATTCGGAATACCTATCAAAGATAATGAGGTTTGGCAACGGATAAGGTATTAATGTTTACAGTACTAACACTGTCTACGTTTGGACAATAAAGTATTTTTATTGACCTTACTGATTGGCAATTACAAATACAACACGTTCTTTGGAAGATTAATTTATATCACATTGATTTCAACCAGTTTTTAATTACAGTGTTACGTAAGGAAAACATTAACAGCACCAAATTCCCTCTTCATACTCATTATCCGTTTTTACAAAATATGAGTATCGCTATAAAAAGATGTGTCGTGTTTACTGTTCAATCCGGAGAACGCATAAATATTGAAGATATGTCATTAATTCCGACTGACAGCCCCAAACGATCAACAAAACGCCATCAGAGCCCCGATCAAATAACCATTTAACCACCATTTAAAATTAAATCGCCACCTTTGTGTAATGGATGTAATATGAGGCAGTGAACGTCATCACCATGAAAAAACACGACCAAATGGTGTAATAGAATGGTGAGCCAGGGCGAGAATACTAATTCGCTAAACGGTTCTGACGTGGAAATTGCTAGATTTTAAATATGTGTCAAGAATACCAATGCGGGGGTGGGGGGACACGAGCCTGGGCAGGGTAGGTGAAGGGGGAGGGGATGGATATCCCCGTTAGCCCGTGAGCCGTGAGACCCCTCTCCAGTGACAGAAGTGACATGTCGCACAGGGTGGGAAATGAAAGACAGGAAACCTATTAACTTAATAAAATGGTAATATCGTTTCAGGTGCGAATGCGCTATGAATGTCGTTAGGAATAATTAAAGAAGGAAAATGTCCGTCACGTTTTAAATATCTTTTAATGATTGATTACTGGACACCTGAAAATATCGCGTTTGCCATAAGATGATTTTTTACCCGAAATTCGCCATTTCCACGCGAATAACGCGAAATTCGCAATTTTCGAGTAAATAACGTAAAATTTTCGAATTTTTCACTTTCTTTAAAATGACAGAATATTCTGGCATTTGAAAGAAAGTAATATTGGGAGTTCTAAATATCTCTATGTCTACGGTTTTGACAAGCCATTTTATAGCCATAAATGGCTTGTCAAAACCATGAAGTTATCTGCGTTCCATTTTATAGCCATAAAATGGCTTGTCAAAACCATGAAGTTATCTGCGTTCCATTTTATAGCCATAAAATGGCTTGTCAAAACCATGAAGTTATCTGCGTTCCATTTTATAGCCATAAAATGGCTTGTCAAAACCATGAAGTTATCTGCGTTCCATTTTATAGCCATAAAATGGTTTTTTAAAACCATGAAGTTATCTGCGTTCCATTTTATAGCCATAAAATGGCTTGTCGAAAACATGAAGTGATCTGCGTTATAACTTCATGTCGAGAACGCTGAATAGTGTCAATCTTTATTCGTTTTTTTGTTTAAATTTAAAAAAAAACAAACATAAAAAATATGCGCCATATTTGTTGCAAAATGCAACCGTTTTCGCTAAAAATAACCAAATTTTCCGAAAGAATAACGCGAATTTCGCCAAATATAACGAGAATTTCACCGAAAAATAACGCGAATGTCTCTTTGGTTTCCCATGGGTAATCGGCGATTTTTTACGGGAAACCGACAGATCATGAACACTAGATAAAATATTCAAAAAGTCATTCCGGAGCATTTATTTTGATCAGACAAGTAATTTATAGTAATTTTGATATAAAGCTATTACCATTAAAAAAACATCATACAAAGTTATTCGATTTCAAAAAGGTATGTAATATGGGCGATTTAAACTTTTCATTCCTAGATTGTTCTCAAAAACAGAAAGGTTGTTCTCAAAAAAACAGGTTGTTCTCAGAAACCTCGGGCTCAAACTATTCTAGCTGGTTGATTCCTCGTCTGGTGCTTTCTATGACGATAATCCAATAAAACTATGTTTACGACGCAGCGATGTAAAAGTTTAGAACAATCATAATAAAGAAAGATCCGATCGTTTAATAGAAAATCCCATAACGATGAAAATAATATATTCGGGTGACGTATTTTACTGCTGCGGTAATGGGGTTTTTGATAACATTTATGTGAGATATTCTTCTAAGCCGCAATAAACTTTATCAATAACCTACACCTGAAATAACAGAACATCTCAGGACACCTGGGCAACTTAGCCCGTGCGAAGAAACCTTCCAACAGAGACGACTTAATTTACTAGACAACTGGCGACTAATCAAAATAATAACTAACAAATAAATATTTTTGGGGTGATATTTCGGTATTGTACAAAAAAAAAACAGCAGATGTCATGACATTAAAACAACATTATGCCGAATCTGTATTACTCTTACTCTTCCAAGATCCAATCTCAAAATTCATTAAAAACCAGATTCTCAACAAATAAAACACTGAATATCCCAATAATACACATCTTACAAGGGCAAAGACACTTTTATTAGTATACAATCAAACTCTATAAATGCACGTCCACAATTCTAAAACAATTACTAGCATAAATACAATATCTAAACTTAATTTCAAAATACATATCACAGCCAGGATCAAAAATCAAGGTATTCCCTTCGTTCAAAACATTATAAAACCAAACATAACTACAAAAACACGTAACATAATTTTGTTTCATCAAACTTACTCGATAGTACCTAATATAGCGTGTGTCTTCTTTGTCTATCTAATATATTAAATTTAACTAACCAATGCACATCAATACTTGAATCACAGTTTATACTTACACGTGTATACCTCAGAACAGGTTTTCCTAAGGGGGTGTTTACGAAACACATAATTTTAAATTCACATTATCACCTTCTCAAACCTATGTTACACTCCACATTATTAAAAAAAAAACACTATTAAAAACACCGCTATCATACTTTAATAATATTTTGTAATGTCACTGAATAATGCATATATAAAAAAAAATAATAAAAATAAAAAAAACACTATTTGAGAATATCGTACAAATTTCCACAAGCGCAGGTGTTCTGAAAGAATTCAGTTCACACCATCATTCTTTGCTGCGTGGTATTTAAAGCTAGTAACTAAGATTAAAAAAAATAAACAAACAAAAAAACAAAAAGCAGTTCAGATGATGTTAGGAGATCGAGCTTTCGGAGTAAAAGTACCCTAAGTTTGAAATAAATTCCCTCTTGAACTAGGGCGAATTAAGAGCTCAACACAATTCAGAGCAAGACTAAAACAAACAAAAAAATATCAGTATAATTTGGATCAAACAAGAAATTAGAGGGAATAAATGAATTTTTCTAGAAAATCATTCCACGTAAAAGATCAAAAACGAAGATTTTAAAGAAAAGAAAAGTGCCCCATTTAGAGGCGGATTTTCACGATAGAAAATTGCCGGGATGATAAAATCGCAACGTGATGTATTCTACACATACTTACATCTATAAGTTTTAAGCGTGGTGATAAATATCGTGATACAGAATCACTGAATAATTCACGATATAATCCGTCTTCGCCAAACCTGTAATCCTCGCTAAGACTTGTGTATAAACGCGGAGCATGCACCATAGCCTACAGCCAAATCTGCAGGCACGCAGGCTGAATCAAGCCAATTGGCATTACAGTCAGGTGTTGTAGGATATACATTATACATAGGGCTACAGTACACGAGCTACGAGAGCAGGTTCATTTTCCGTGGATTTAACGACGACAGGCGCTACATATTCCGGTTGAAGAATACCGCGCCGCGAGCTGTGAGCTGGGAAACGGGGAATGGGAACTAGGGAAGGGAAGTAAGGCAAGGATGGTAAGAGATCATATAAAACACTTTGACGAAGTTTTTAGTGCAGCAGTTTAAAACAGGGAGAATGTTCCACGTCCGTCTAGAGCGATGGGTGAATTTACCGCGGGTTATATTAAATTCGTGCGAATGGACTTCCCAAAAAACCCAAAAAGCATTAACTTGGCAGTATTTTATTTCAAGCCTACTACGGTCTTAGACTTCTTAAGCTTAATATTATTAATATTAACACTTTACAAAAAGAAAGCAAAAGATAAATTATTATAATTGAACCATAATTTATAAAAAAAAAAATATATATATATATATAACAATTTTACTTAAAGACTTTCGGCGTACAAAAAACTTTTATCAATTATTTACGACAATAAGGAACTCCAGTGAAAATATAATGGCTTTAAAAACATATATTCATATAGATCAGCAAACGCCGATTCTGAATATATCACTTTTATTATACATAATAATTATACGTAGAAATTATAAATCGTCATTTAATAGTAAATAAAAAATCATCTCATCGAAACACCATATTATGTTGGTACTATTGCATTTGGAACATCTGACATCACGTGCTAATTCTGTTTTTGGATTAGTATGATAATTTTTATTTTTCGATTTTGTTTTGTATTTTTATAGTTTTATTATTATTAATTTAAAACTAATTTGGGTGACTTTAAGCTCTATAATTGTTGTTTAGTATAACAAAACTATTATTAATTAAAGAAATTAGAGTATTCATGAGCAAACGAACTATTAATACGGATATTATGATAATGTTAATGCTCAATACTATTATTATTCTGTGAGTTAAAGTTTCTAAAAAGGTACATAATTTTCTTAATTACGTTTCGCTATGGTTTACTATGAATAGAATATAAAATTACGAACGGTAGAGCTCATCCTTGTTTTGACATTTGACATTCTAACCTCAAAACTGATCAAAACCGACTGAGTATAGATTTGGAGCGTTTTGGCGGGCTTTGAAAAATTGAAACTTTGAAAATTATTTTAACTATGAAAACTAGCTTTAGAAAAAAAAATATTGGTATTTAAGTTTGAACGTCATTATTGATAAATAAAAAAAACCTCATAGACTCGTAACTCATAACCTAACATATGTACCATCTAAATAATATCTAACTTATGCTTAAAACTAACTTAATGAAAATTATATAGAAACAGAAGCTGCCTTGGTTTTTGTTAATAAGATATTACGTCGTAGAGAGCGAGTATATTCAGTACCGGAAGTATGCCACTCTGTCTCCAATGTGAGATTAGCGCACACGATGCCGGTGATTATAGCTGTCTGCATGCGCAGGTAAAGCTGACATAATGTGGAAAACATAAGCACACTACCCGACACAAGATTGCAGTGATTTTATGAGCAGTTAATATGGTATCAGGTACTTTCAAAATTAAGAAATAATTAAGTTGTCATTAAGGGGAACGGCTGTGGTGCCTGTTTCATTCAAAACTGAATTTTGGATTGGAGGCCAAAATACCCATCCAATTGAATGATCTATTTTTTTAATTAAAGGTTTAGTAAATATCTAGTACGGATGAGAAGTATTTTATTTATTTTTGTTTTACCTTATGAAATATCGGCCATTAAAGGAATTAATTTTTGGCGATTTTAAAGGCCTCTTTAACAATTATTTAGAGGCTAACGGTGATTTAAAAAAAAAAGTTTTAACCCATTTGCTTTAAATATATAATGAAATATAAAATTAATTTTATTTTTAAAATATTAATATAAGCATTATGATGGACTTTTAATTAAATTAAAAACCACAAATTTGCCATACAGAATTTAAAATATCGACGCGAAAAAACCTTTTTTTTTAGCGAATGTGATATTTTTTTTTAAAAGTACGATAAACCCGCAAATAATTTTCTAAGCTGCGTCTAAAATTATGAAAATTGATTTTTTTTCATGGCACATACTTAAAAAATTAAAACAATAATAAATAAAATACTTCTCATCCGTACTAGATATTTACTAAACCTTTAATTTAAAAAAATAGATCATTCCGTTTGGATGGGTATTTTGGCCTCCAATTCAAAATTCAGTTGTGTATGAAACAGGCACCGCAACCGTTCCCCTTATGGCATCATGCTTTGATATCTAAGAACTGTTAATATCATCTTCAATTAATTCCCCTATAGTCCGAGCTGCTACCGTTTTCTTTTTCTTTTTTGTGTCTTTTCGGTTTCACGTTTCATTTTCAGATGTGTTCATATTATGTTCAGTGATTAAAAATATATTACTCCAAGGTTTATATGCTTCAAAAAGTTATTAAATATATATGTAGGAACCTCTATACATACAATATATATATATATCAATCCTAGACTTATAAACAGGAATATGGGAATTAAATGAAAGTGATATTAACATTTCTTAGAAATTGAAGTATGATACCGAAAAAAATTACAAGACGGATTGGAGTAGCCGTAGCTCAGTGGAACAAAGCGCAAGGTCCCGGATAGACCATGAGGTCCTGGGTTCGAAGTTATCTTTTTCCTTTGTATGTCTTTTCGGTTTCAGGTTTCATTTTGAGAGTTATTAATATTACCTTCAACAATTTAAGAGTTTTCTGACATAGTTTCGAGTAGTTTTGGGGCATTGATTTGGGTTTTTTGATTTCCCTTTACTCGTAACTCCGGTTGAGCTATTAATTTTTCACTGATGTAATGGGAGGTTGAAGCGAGCTGTTTTGCCTGCTGTGGCAAAATCTCGATCCACAAACAATAAAAAATGTTTAATTATTAATATATTGTTCGCGTTATGATATGCGAAGAGGCTTTGATGAAGATTTATAGAAATAGGAACTAACGTTTCAGACCTCTTTGCCGCAAACTTGACAAAGTGATACCGAATCTATCTATATATGAAGAAGAGTATGTCTGTGGGTTTGTTTATTATAAAAAAATCTACAGTTTTATTTGGAGCTTGATGAAATTCTGCACACTTGACATTAAAAAACAAGAGGAATATCTACAGATTTCGAATAACCACCCCCATCCCCCCTTTTCTACCCTTAAAAGCAGAATTTTGGCACTTCTTGATGAAATTTTCCACACTTGATGATGAAAATAAGAGGAAAAATACTGGGTAGGGGTAACACATCACAACCTCAAAACATTACTGCAAACCATTCATAACCCCGGAAAACTCCGGGTACTTTAGCTAGTTTCATAATAATATATGAAGATAATCCGAAAAAAAGTCTAAATTTTTCAATTTGTCAAGAAAGAATGTCGCCAAAACGTGGCTCCATCCTTTATTGATATGTTCCCAGAATATCGTATAAATTACAATGAATTTTAGTGAATATATGAAGCGTTCACTATATTAGAAGATTCGGCACAGATCAATCATTATTGTAACACGATGCCTGGATTTTTATCAACGCTAGTGGAAACCGGAGAAGTACAATGCAGTGTATTACGTGCAATGTGAAACGTTCAAACGTTTCCAACTAGTAAAGAGTTGAATGCGGCGGCTGTGTGAATAAAAGCCACAACTATAAACCACGAATCGCAAAATTGTCATCAGATAAATAATAATAGTGGTAAAACCATGTATGATAGTGTGAAAAATGTTGAGATTCGTAAAGAATGCAAGGCTGATGTATGCGTAATGAGCAAGATGGTTTGGGCATGTAGAGCGAATGAACGAAGAGAGAAGTGTAAGAAGAATGTATGACGCGAATGTGAATGGAAGAAGAAGCCGGGGAAGTCCGAGGAAGACATGGCACGATCAAGTTAATCAAATATAATAATAAATAAATATATAAGGCCATGTCAGAAGTCGGAATAACGGATATATGAATGTGAATGAAGCGAGAAGTGTATGCCAAGATCGAGTTGTTTGACGGTCCGTCCTCTCTGCCTATCCCTGCGGCGAAACGGCGTGATGGTTAGTTAGTTAGTAAATAATAATCAATTTGGTAATTTTAAAACACATGAGAATATCTACATAATTTTTTTTTGCATATTTAAAAAAAAAACACTTATTTAATCATTGGACACAGAATTGCAACTGGGACTCGAACTCAGATACTCTAGTATTACTTAGACTCTACCAATTGAGCTATTGAGACCTAGGTTCGAGTCCTAGTCGCGACCGTTACCTTTTTTTATTTTCTGCGTCGCTTTTCTGTTTCATTTTTTTTTTCAAAAATTAATTAAGAAAACATTGTCAGTTAAATACGAGTAAAAAACACATTATAAATGTGAAAACCTCAAAGAATTCAGAATTTTTATTTTTTTCTAACTAAATCGGTTTTACCGATAATAAATCATTACCCATCCATCCAAATTTTAAAGGAGTGGGGGTAAATTAAATCATATAAAGTCATGGCAATGTGGATTAACCACAGTTTGAAAATGGCCTTAAACGCTGAAACAGCTGTCACAATAATAACAACTAAAAATACTTGCAGAACTTAATAATAACATTATTAAATTTGATTTACATTAAATTAAAAAAATAAATTAAATGGAGTTGTACGAATTAAACACAAAAACAATTAATTTCTGTTTCATGTTTCGTTGATATTTGTCAATGATTAAATATTACAATGAGTTAGTTATATAAGCTTCAATAAGTTATTGGAATAAATTTAATAACATTTTTTTATTATAATTCCCTGACATGCGCGGTGTTTGTACATGTAATCTTTAACACACTTGAATAAAAAGGTTATCTCTCTGATATACATAAAGTACTCCTTTGTAAAAAAATAAAAGAATTAACAGGTACAAATCGTTTGTCCTTCTGCTCCGAGTGTTCCGAGTAAGCTTGAACGGCTGACCGGAGGTTGACAACTCGAGTGGGCGCTCGTGTTCGCGATTCGTGAGCCGGGGGCTATAGAACCTTTATTTGAAGGTTCAGACAAAGATGGAAAAGGGATCTGAGACTTTTAAAATTTAGATCAGAGGAAGCCTACAAACAATCGGACAAAAGCAGATTATACAGATCTCAGAGGACGTGGCATTAGATCTACTAAAAACAGAACATCAAAACACTGAAAATATGAGAGACGTGTAAAGGGCATTAGATCTACTAACAACAGAACATCAAAACACTGAAAATATGAGAGGAGAGCGTCGTGTAAAGGAGACGGAACGAATTCACAGATGTAGAACACAACAAAATGCATACCACTCGCAAGGTGATATTTTAAAATAATGGCGCTATTAAAAGAATTACAAGTATTACAATTATTATTATAGACTATGAATATTCACACACAAAATAAAACATAATACTGGGTAATGAAATTAAATAAACGTAACGCCAGTTGGTGGTGTCACGAAATGATAATTCGGCATTTCAACACGACTAATTACCGGTCAACTAGTATGACGTTTCACGAAATAAATATCGTAACGGAATATACGGCAGCCTATCTAAATGCCAATCTAATATCAAGTCTAATCAGTCTTCAGCATCACAGGACGGCTCATCGACAGGTATCTTCGAAATCTAATCTAAATCCAGTTCAACCTTTGCTAGGTAAACCCATAAATGGAATGGTCCCCCCATATATAACGGAACTGTGCAATTTTGGAAATACCAATTTACGGCAGTCGACACTTAGATCAATAACGTCATCATCTATCAGAAGGTTGAAGGAACTAAAGCGCCGCCCAGATACTACGTCGGAGATCGCCAAAGCTTGAAATAAACCCCCTCCTGACGATCCGTAAAAAGGTCGACAGAATTTAGAGTCAAACATAAAACTCCTGTCTTCAGAATGCCATAGCCGTTAAATTTTAAGAATCATATTAAAGGTTCAAAATTAATTGTAAAATGCTACTGGTGTGATTTTTAATACAAAACGGATATATGAAACTCAATATTTAATATACTTTTGGAGTAAAAGAGTTTTCAGAAATTATGTATCGTGTAATTTCATTTGTAGATATATAAACACAATTTAAATAATCAGACAACAGTTTAAAACCATGTCAGAATATTTTATTACATTATTTATACAGTATACTGATGAGGAAAGCTTCGTTATCGAAACAACTTGACATTTATATATTAAACAGTGGTGTAAACAAAATACTTACATATTATTTTTATACATAATGACACCACAAAATAACTACACATGTATTGAAGAATTTTTTTCTATTTGTTATTTGTATATTTAATTACACAAATTATTGACTGTGATCACTATAGAAATTTATCTTACTTACATGAATGTATTAATCGGTGTAATTTTGATGGTTTCCAGCAGCGCATTATAATATTTCATACCTTTGTAGAATATGTTTTGCGTATTGGCTTTGTTCTTTTTTAGTAGTCAAATTTCATTGCACGTCCTCGTGTTATGTTTGTGAGTGTCCTTGTTGTATGTAATTTTGTTAGCAAAATATTTTATTAACAAGTTATTCATTATGTTATGTATAAATATCATTACTTTCAATGCCAGCATCTGTTTCACTATTAGCCAATTTAGCTCCTCTGATATTTTATCTATTTCGTCTAAGTATTATTTTCATTGTTATATTTTGTAGAATTTGCAAGTTATTTAGTTATCTGTCGTTACACAAGAAAAGAATCGTTGAGCAGTAGTTGAAGTTTTTCTGGAATTTTTTTGCCGAATTCACCGCAAATAGATAAATAAACTGAAAGCTTTTCATTAGTTGACTCTAAAATAAAGATTTCCTGAATAATTACAGAACATTTCAAGAGATTAATCGGTTTTCAGTATTTTATGGGTAAAAATCAAAGCGTGTCGTCAAAATGAAATAATTAATTAATTTACCCGAGGTTTAAAAATCTGATTTGTCCGACTTTTAGCAAATCTGTCTAAAATTTACAAAATTAAAAATGAAATAAAATTGACTGTTTTGAGGGTCAATTAAAATACTGACCTCTGCAAAAAAAAATCAATTATTTCCAAGGTTTTCAAAAATACTGCAGATAATATTTTTTATTTTTTATTGCATAATATTACTTTCATACAATGGGAATTTGCGCCCGCTAAGCTAATGCAAGCAGGTTGTCAGTGGGAGCTTACATCAACAGTATTATATAATACAACAATAAATAAAAAATAATCATACAAATAGGGAGCGCAATAATTCATATAATTTCAGGTTCATTTTATGACATTTCGAACCCTTGAAATAACAAGGTTCCATCTGACACAGCAATGTCATGCGATAATGTGCTATATAGAAGGTAACTTTAAGACCCATTATCGCATGACATTGCAGTGTCAGATGGAACCTTATTATTCCAAGGGGTCGATTTGTCGCATGTGAGATAAAATTGACTGTTTTGAGCGTCGATTAAAATATTGACCACCTTTTAACAGTTTATTGGCATGCTGAAGATAATGCGCGAAATAAAGTTGCAAAAATAACCCATTAGCTTGTTAATTACGCAATTAAATAAAGAGAAACGTCTTTTCTCTTTTGCTCATTGAAATTCTACATGCCTGACGTACAACAACAATACCGATTAAAACAGTATAAAATCAGTTAATTAGTAAAATAAATTTTTATCGTTAGTTATATTGTGGCCGGTACAGCGATACGTTAGTAAACAAATTAATTTTAAAAATCTAACAGTAGCTACTAAAAAGTGATAGGAACGGGTGTGATAAGGTGTGATTTATTTTCAGGAGTTCGCATGGGTCAAGCGCTCCAATGTACAAATCTGAGCGATATCAAATTAGCATGTACATTTATGTTAATTCAAATACCAGAATCAAACGCGAACAACACAACACAATGTATATTCCAATAAATAATGATTAGACCCATTCACAATACACTAATGTGAGAAAAATAAGAATAATTTATTGGTACTGTTGACTTAATTCGTTGTACCAAGGGTTTGCTTAGAAAGCGGTTTATTATAGAAGGTGATTTAAAATCTTTGAAACTTATCAAAATGCAGCATTACAAACCTAGTTTAGTACTAAATTAATTAGAATTGTTTACACATTTTTTTAAATATATAAATATCAACACGTTTCGAAAGCAAAGCTTTCCTCATCAAAATACTGTTCATATTAATTGAATAATTTATTAATAATGACGCGACAAAGTGACTACAAATATTTCGAAGAAACTAGTTTAATACTCGTACATTTATTTTGAAGAGTCGACAGCAGGGCGGACGTGTCGTGTAGCACGGACCAAGATTAAACTGTTGTTTTGATTATACTAATAAAAAGTAAGTCTATAAAATAGGTAAGGAACAACGAATTTTATCGAATTTTAAGCCAAATATTGGCAAACATAAATTTAATCATTATCGGAATTAACGATGGGATCATTAATACACGCCTTGGTAGTATATTAAGAAACATAATTTTAAGAAATAATATCTTCGCGTGAATATCTTACAGACTGGAAAAATCAAAAATAAATGAACACGAACGGGCTTACGTCGTAACGACACTAATCGGTATGAGAAACTGAACTGATCCTTATCAGTTCAGTCTAATAATAATAATATGATAAATGGTCAATTTTTGGGAGCGCTGTTTAGTGACTTAAATCACCCGAAGGGCGCTTTACATCATGTTAAAGTTTGTGGCCCTTTTTAAATAGATACGTTTTTAGAATTTTCTTAAAGGTTTCGAAATTGTTTTCTGAATTCAAACCAAATGGAAGGTCATTCCAAGAATGTGAGCCCAGCACATTGAAAGCTCTTACCTCAAATTTAGCAGCGTTCGTACGAGAGGGTTCAACCAGTCTGCAGCAGACTTACCGACGGCCGACCTGAGCGTGAGTTCAATTGATCATGTCAGATGATGGAGTTTATTTAGTCAGTCGGTCGGCTGGACTTTAACTATCCTTTCACGCCAAACTGGCGGATGATCAGTTTAAGACCTCTCAAATACTGGGCCAGTAATAACTAGAGACCTGAAAATTCGCGATTTTTGCAATAACGCGAATGTTTACGTGAAATACGTCATTTTTACGCGAAAAATGCGAATTCAAATATTTCGGGTAAATAACCGCGAATTGGATTGTATTATGGGAAAGTAATACTGTACGTTCTAAATATTTCTACGTCTCTATGGTTTTGACAAACTTGAATAGCCACATAGTGGAACGCAGCCAAATTCATATTGAAAACAACCCGTCCCATTATTTTTTCGATTAAAAAAAAAAAAACAAAATGTCTAGAAATTGTTACATAGTTAATGCCCAAGAAATACAAAAAACAAAAATTATAATAATAAAAAAATCTTATTTTAAGCAAATTTTAAAATTAAATAAAAGATATTATAAAATTTATAAATAAATGAAAAATAAAAAGCAAAAATATGCACAATAACAAAAGGGGAATATAATACTACCATTGTTGGAAAATATAACCGCTTTTGCTGAAAAATAACGCCATTTTCCCCAAAAATAATGCAAATTTCTCAACAAAAAAAACAACGTGAATTTCAATGAAAAATAACGACACTTTTCCCAAAAATAACGCGAAATTACTAATAACCTTAACCTACACTAATAAGCAATCCACTATTATCCTCTACTTGACACCGACTAGAACACTCCTTTGAAGTGAAAAGCTACAAAAAATACGATAAAAAAAAATATATTGCAAGATTGTGAAATTTGCAGCCCGGCTGGGGGAAAGTAATAACGCAAAGCCAATGCGACTCTTCAAACCAATTACTTTACTTATCTTAGAACACATTTTGCCGGAACATTTTTTACGGCCCATTGTGTAAAATATCATTAAATGAAAAAAGGGGAATTACCTACCCTTTTCATAAAGTCTATAAAAAACTACATAAAATCACATATATTTGGATATTAAAGCGATCAGCGGGACGATACGAACACTGAGGAGGGCCTGCGTCCTGTCGAGGTAATAAATTGGGCTGGTGATTGAAGGGCCGATTATGATCGTATAAATCAAGGACCTCCTGCTAAGGACAGGAGATCAAATCTGTAATGTCATATGATTTTATTACTCACTCGAGGAGGCACGGGGGACGTAAATTCTCACTTGAGAAGGAATAAAAGACGTGAATACACGTGAGGACGGTGACAAATGGAGGAAACCAGCATAAAGATGGTCTTTATCCTCAAAGCGAAACCTTCCTTTATTCCCTATTTCTGCACGTTAGAATCCATTTCAAACTTGCATTTCAAACTTGATAGAATCTCTCCTTTCTTCACGGTCAAGGCATCGGAAAAAAATTCAACCAACTTATAAAATAATAATTCTTACTTTACACTACACAATCTAACTAACTAACCATCACGCCATTTCTCCGCAGGGGTAGGCAGAGAGGACGGACCCCAAACAACTTAATTTTGGCAAACACTTCTTGCAACATTTATACTTCGTCTAATACATTTCTCTTCTGTTATTCTGACTTCTGACATGGCCCGACTCAAGTATTTGATTCACTTGACCGTGCCATGTCTTCCTCGGGCGTCCCGGCTTCTTCCATTCACATTTGCGTTATACATGTATATTCTCCTTACATTCGTTCTTCGTTCATTCGCCCAACATGCCCAAACCATCTAAGCGTCCCTTTCTTAATCTTACTAGGATTACATTAGCCTTGCATTTTTTGCGAATCTCAAACGAGCACTGAAATATTATAAATAATATTAAGGGGAACGGCTGCGCTGCCTGTTTCATACATAACCTAATTTTGAATTTGTGACCATAATACTCATCCAAACTGAATAATATATTTTTTTAAAATTAAAGGTTTAGTAGTACGGATGAGAAGTATTTTATTTATTTTTGTTTTCTAAAAAAAATTAAATTCAATCTAATTAAATCTACATGTGTGTGTACGTACACATGTAGATTTTACCTACTAATCCATATTTGCAAACCCTTTTAAGCAATCTATTTCGAGAAAAAAAAATCGACAAACCCCAAATCATTATTTGAATTATAATATGTACATCAATGACATTGCAAATAATACGTAATTTGTGTAATGCCGTTGATGTAAAAAACCATTAAATTTTCCGAAAATTCATAAATCCAAAAATAATATTCAACAACACGTGTGAGGGTTTTACGCACCGTGCCCGTAATATTTTTAAAATAATGAACTGTTTTTTTTTTCATATCCAGTGAAAGTATAAATATCGCCGACGGCTCACGTTAGAATTAAAATGGGGACAAACGTTTTAACGTTCATAGAAATGAAATTATATATTGGACTAAAAAATGTACATGTCGTGCTGTCCGGTGACAAACGAGACATTGAGTACCATTGGAGCGCTTACCACGTGATGCGTTAGATTGTAACCAGTTGAAGATGAAACATATTTTTATTGTTTTTAATTTAAAAAAAAAATGTAACCAGACAGCAAAATGACATACGTACATTTTTTGGTCTAAATAAGCTCAGAAATCGCTGGTTAAAGTCTGTCGTATACATCCTGATAAACCTTGTACATTAAGAATCTAAAGATTGTAGGGGAAAATACATATTATATTTATAAAAGTGATAGTTGTAGCAATTCTATCCGATTTGTAATCAAGTGCCAATTTTGTAAATCGTGTCCTTTTCTAGTTTTCTCTTCCTTATTTATGTCGTCGAATCCTTTCAAAAACGAATGCATTACATCGAGGGATAACCGTGATTCCGAATTCTCGCCAAGATTGATACCGAAATGTTCGAGAAAACGGGTAGACGAGGGTCAGAACTGCAAGACAACCGTCACATTTCAGCTAAACGGCAGGAAAGTGGCAGAACATGAGAAAAGCGTCCGGGGATCGGGGAGAAAGGGATTTTCGTAGTTTGGGTTGCGATGGCGAAAGGGCTGAGGGCGGCGTCCGGTGACAAATGCCAAGGATGGCAGTAAAGCGTCCGCCGCCTCTGGTCGCTCCCAAAGCGCCGCGTTTCGCAAACTGCCTCTGTAAATCACAGCCGGGCGCTACGCCACTGGTAAAAGACGAAGGTTTGCGAAACACTCGATAAATAATTATGGACAAATAAATCAATAACAAAAACAAATTTATTTAAAACAGCGCCCATTATTAGGGTTGGTGGAAAAACTACACTGCGACAAAAAACTAAATTAACTCTAAAGAATATTCTAACAAAGCTAATAAATAGATATTTCGTTCTAACGTGCACGACACTATATTTAATTCGTTTGAGATCCGCACTGGACGCGCACGCCAGTGACAAATCACCGGCTTCCTCTTCAGGGACCTTGAGAAAGGATTTTCAAATGAAACAGTGACTACGCGTTGAACAACTGGCTGGTTGGACCAGTCGTTTCCACATGTATGGTAATAAAGGCGGCACAAAGGACATTTTTATAACATGAGTCATAGGGTCAAAAATTAATCACTTCGGCCCCACGGCTACATGACACGTAGGTACGGTGATAAGGTGGTTATCAAAGATGTGAGTCATGTAGACATTTGAGAACTATAAACATATTTCCCTAAATGGGGTAATAATAATATTTTGGATATTGCGACTCTGCTGTCCGATACAAGATCTATGTGTCAACCCTTATTTAACAGAAAACGTCGCCCAATATATTAAGGCCATACATAAACCGTTTCATGGAAAATAAAATGGGCTGTAAATACAACATAAACATACATTATTTGAGCACAAATTGATGTAAATGACCGGTATTTATTACTCTTCCATCAAATCATAAAAGCTAAATGGGTTCTGTCCTTGGCTGGCATATGTATGTGAACTGGCGTAGCTCGTCATAGAATGGACAGTCAAGCCGCATTAAGACATGAGTAAAATAACACACACGCGAAAGTTTCTTCTAGCAAACAGCATCAAAAAGATCGCCATTGTTGCCACGAAGGGTGTTTTTAACTCTGCAGGTCAATTTAAACAGGGCATAAATCAAGCATCACGGTAACATATTGACTAACTGAGAAACTTAACCTGGTAGTAGTAGGCGGCTGGAGCAACACCTCCTACCTCATGGGCACCACAGAAGCTGGCAATTTTGGTCCATGATTTAAGAGGAAAGCCAAAAATACTACTACAAGCTGTGTCTTATGTCACCACGAATACAGGTAGCAGGCCTGGCAAGCGGAGTGTATAAATGCTGTTGTAAGCGCAAAAAAATCAATCAAGGGAAATTGTCACAAATAATCTTAGCTTACCCATAAAGCGGTATTCTTTTTAATTTGTTACTTATATGCGTTCATAATTTTCTAATGAAAATATATATATTTAACAGTTTACGCTTATATTTTTTATAACGAAATCAACAATTTTATATTAATTATAATTAAGCGAAATTATAGAAAAAACTTTCAATTGATCCAAAGCAAATGATTTGGTTTTCATAATATTAACCGATTCGTGGTACAGATTAATCTAAATAGTGATTTCACTGATAGGTTCACCGTAACTACGTGAGAAAAGGCCTTGATTTTGTTCGACAGAGTTTTGGTTTTATCGTGCATAAGCAACAAAATTTTACCGGGGGTATTGTGAGAGGCAACTACGTCTAAGAGATTAGAAGACTTACGGTCGTTCTTCCCAACTTTTCGAATGATCAATCTGAGTCACCTATATCTGAGTATTAGCTCTTGTTAAGGCGATTCACGGGCTAAAATTCCAACGAGATTATGCGATACTTATGCAGTTGGCGACAAGGTTGAAAGTCCCGCTTAATATCGGCCGCATGTTTGGATTTACGCAAAAAACCATCAACAAAATGCGTGTTTTATTCTATTCTGTAAAGTTCAGACATAATTATAAAAATGTTTTACCGTCATATTCTAGAAAACTTAATTTACCACAATGAACAATAGGACAATATCGGAAAAAGGGTTCGTAAGTAGGAGAGTTTGCGCTTTAAACATTTTTTTAAAGTCTGATACTTTATTTTTTTGTAGGCTTATAAAAAGACACCAAAAAAATGCCCGGTTAAACGAAAGGCCAAGATGTGTTCTACTTGCAGTGTTTAATTAAATCATCTACGATATTTCTATGCCATCAAATTCTCAAACCGAAAACACATGATTTTGCATTACTTCCCATTGCATCGCCTTAAGTATTTTCGATGGAGGTGCCTGCCCACTATAAAATAGTATTCGACCACTTTCATACACGATAAAATAGTAGCCGCCCAACTTAAAGACAATATAGAGACTTCAAAGCAGAAACTTTCAATATAAAATTAACATAGGTGAGTTAATATTGTATTTATTACGAATACATGTCATTTGTTTTATAACTAAAATTCAAACTAACATTTATACTTCACAAACGTGTGTGTTAAAAATATGTTGAAAATAAAGTGTTAACTTAACTTTTGATAATGCCGCGAAGCACATTTGACATTTCGGTGATGTTTGTTCACCCTGTTGAGACTTTTTATAAGTAGTTTTCTGCTGAGGAGAACTTTAATCCACAAAAATCGTTATCCTAAATGGATCGTAAATTTGATCGAGAATTTCGTTGGCAAGAGCGAATTTGTGCATTTGAACAGTGTTGAGTCAAAATTTCAGCTCAGCCGTTGCGTTGCTCAGTAGGATTGGGAAGAACGGTCGTTAAAGACATACAAATGGATCATGCACAGAAGATTAGAGCAACATCAGTAAATAATTCAAATAGTCAAATTCTTAATAAATTCCACACATTAACAAAAGTTATGGTTCCTAACAAATTTAATATTACTTTATGTATTTCGTGTTTCGTTTAATTTTTATGGTGCCTGGTGAAGAAGGGGTTCTTCCGAAACCGATCCAACAGTTAAAATAAATTTTGGGGTTTGAATTTAATCTAAATGAAAATGGATTGAGGTAAGGTTTGAAATTGATTACTTAAATTAAAATAATAATTGATGAGGGGGAAAAGTATCAATGTCTCGTAATCATTGGGTTACTAACGATGGAAAAGAAATCGAATAAATAATTGAAATGTCAGATTTAATAAATTGGTTGAATATTGACAACATTAATTCCACGAAACAGGTAGGTTTTTTATTCGAGTTTAGCCAAATCCCCAAGATGACGGGGGAGGAATTAAATAATGCAATCGAGGTAATAATATTATGAGTGCACCTGTGCAGTGTACACTCAATTAACGATGAAACTCTCTAATAAATGTGCACAATGTCACATAGTGAATGAAGGAATTTCTTATCAAATATGAGTATACAGAATAACAATGTTCTCAACATTATTTATACTGATAAATAACTTAAAACGCAACACTTACGAAAGTCATATATGTTGATGAAAACCTCATTTCAGAATAAGCCTGTAGTACCATAATCTATCTCTTATGTATGTATATATATATATATACACATAAATAAGATATATATATTTATATATAAATAAGATATATATATATATATATATATATAAATAAATAATAGCGTCCCTGGCGGGGTTTGTTTCCTTTGTATAAAAATCAGCAGTTTTATTCCGAGCTTGATGAAGTTTTGCACACTTGACCTTCAAAACAATAGGAAGGTTAGGAAGGTCGCTGTATAAATACTCGGTAGGGGTAGGGGTGGGAGATGGTTATGGAGGTGGAGTTAGGGGTAGGAGTAGGGGTAGGAGTAAAGGTAACATCATAACCTCAAAACTTTCCTCCAAACCATTTAGACTCAGGCAACGCAGGGTACTTCAGCTAGTTCAATAATAAATGTACTTCATGACTTTTGTGCAAATATGGATCTTCTGTGTAATTTTTTAACATTTGTAACAGTTTTCTCACTTGTCTGAACCTTTGCATAGCTCGCGACCTCCGTAAACATGAATTATCGCCTAATTCGAAAAAACTCGTTTAAACTAATTAAGCATTTTTTAAATAATTAAAAAATAAATCAAATCTACAAGGTACACAATAACAATAAATATATGTATTTTTAAGGTACTTCGATAATTAGATAATTTTTGTTGTTGTTAAATAAGTCTTTTCATAGTCTTGTGACATACTGTATTCTAACTTTTTTCACACTTTATTGCACATAATTTATTCTAAAATGTAAATATGTTAGTTATAAGCCTCTGTCACTAGTTTTAAGTCACTAGCTACAGGTCCAAGTTGTAAGTCGCTATCTATATAAGTCTTAGATGTAAGTCACTAATTATAAGTCTGAATTAGGTATTGTTTAGTTATAAATCTTAGCTGTAAGCCATTAGTAATAAATCTAATATGTAAATTATTGGATATAAGTCTAAATGATAAGGTATAGGTTAGATAAATTATGTTGCAAAGCGCCTTTGAGGTGATTTTTTCACGAAAACGGCGCTATAGAAATAATCCATTTATTATTATTATTGTGAAGCGCACTAAAGTTACAATAATATTTAAATAAAATGGCGCTATAAAAATTAGATTAAGAATAAATTGAAAACAACGAGAGTACCATTCGAAGTTTCCCTTAACTAAGACATCAATCACGCCTTGAGATTTTAATCACTGTGGCGAGACGTGAACCATCCATACGCCACAGTTGGATGCAATAGTTGCGCCAAGGCTGGAGACATGGACCAGTGTTGGAGGTTGGTTGGAGCCGACACGTGGCGCAATCGGCGCATCCACATCCACAATACGACGAGCATTGTTCTGCGGATGTCAGATCCATTAAATAATTTCGCTTGCGGCGGTGCGCAGCCGGGTGCATTTTAATCCTACGCCAACAAAAGGGAATGAAGTATGCACTATCTTTACACAAGGCGGGATGAAGCGGTTGAACCTGGGATTCCTAAACTATTCAACTCCAGCAAAAGCATAATATGGATTTATTTATATAAGTACATACTTATTTATAGTAGTATTAACCTGTGGGACGCGCACTACGGAGCAACCACAATAGTCAGTTGGACGCTAACGCGCACTATGGAGCCGATTCGGAATGGTCACGTTCTAAAAGAATTTTGAGCCTTAAATGTATTCGTACAATATTCAAATAAATTTTATTCGATTGGCAAATGAATAACAACAATACAACGTTTAAAATATTCTCGCTACTCGTTTGCCACACGCGCGCGCGACAACTGAAAAACAAATAATATCCTGTCACCGCGAAACTGAAATATATTTCCGGTTTTCAACGTCATATTAATTACCGTTCTTATTTACAGGAAAACCTCGTATTACTTGTTTTTAATAATAATAATAATAATAAATGGATTATTTTTATAGCGCCGTTTTCGTGAGAAAATCACCTCAAAGGCGCTTTACAACATAATTTATCTAACCTATAACTTATCACTTAGACTTATATATAATATTAATTGATAAACTAAAGCTTTTTAAGACAAGATTTTTGTGCATAGCGCAAAGGGTAACAATTATTTTTATAAACAATAATTAATAGCCTGAAAACACTTATCCAAATTGAAAAAACCTTCCGAGCAAAGATAAATGTCGCCGGCATTGATTAACTTGGCGGGTTTGCGATAAGCCGACGTAGCTCGATGGTAGAGCATCTGACCGGATATTAGAAGGGTGTGGGTTCGAGTCCTGCCGGCGACATTTATCTTTGCTCGGAAGGTTTTTTCAATTTGGATGAGTGTTTTCAGGATATTAATTATTGTTTATAAAAATAATTATATATAATAATTTACATATTAGATTAATTACTAATGGCTTACAGCTAAGATTTATAACTAGAAAATTGTGAAGGACACTTATTTAACTTTATGGAAAAATCTTTTAGCATTTCTATATCCTTTTTTGTAACACGAGACAGAAAAAAATCATTTCTCTAAATATATGAAGCTATTCTGTGGAAACTAATTATGATATATACTCGTAGATACAACTTGCATAAATACATAAACACATTTTCGGGTAAGACGGAATCATTCAGAAAAACATAATTTTGCAAAAAATAAATCAGTCATTACGAATTACACTCAGATGGCGCACGCCGCGGCAAACGCTGAAAATGGTCCGGTTTTTAGCGATTTCTCTGCCGAAAATCCCGGCTTGTGAGGGGTTTCAAGTTTCGACCCAAATTTACAGTGGGAATCAAATGATGTCGTGTTAGTATGAAAGTAGGGAAAGAATGTGTTCGTGGAAGGAGCTGAATTGAGAAGGGTGTAAACAAAGCGTCAACCGTCAACCGTCAACCGGGTGGTAACAGAAAGTGCATCTCAAAACAACAACAATAAAGTACTTCGATGAAGCAGCTCAATGCCTTCAAAATCGGAAGCCAAAACAATATTATCACAATTATTTTTATAAACAATAATTATTATCCTGAAACACTCATCCAAATTGAAAAAAACCTTTCCGAGCAAAGATAAATTTCGCCGACAGGACTCGAACCTGCACCCTTCTGATGTCCGATCAGATGCTCTACCGTTGAGCTACGTCGGCTTATCGCAAACCCGCCAAGTTAATCAATATATACTAGTGTTTCATTCAATAATTACTGTTTTTATTTTTTATTTTTGCGCTATGCACAAAAATCTTGTCTTAAGTTTTTAAGAACTTTAGTTTATCAATTAAGCAATATTATCACATTCATAATTTAAAAAATTACTTCGAAAAGCATAAATAATCCGAATTCAAGTGTAACCACAGAGTGAATCATTTTCGATATAAGGTATCCGTTTCGTGATGAAGTCCAGCAATCCGAACTGCTTCCTGTCACATGCGGCACGCTTCTGCCGCCCCATTGCATTGGCAATATTGTGGCATGCTGATTAATTTCATGATGTCATACATCTATACCCTGTCCATCATTAGAACGACCTGTGAGCGCGCATGTCCTGCCCCTTTCCCCCACTACTTTCTCCGCGACTTGGTATCCACGTTAACACATTCAAAAACAGGATTTGTTGTTATTCTGTATTACCTACCTACAAACACAAATTTAACTCATTTTATGCATTTAAATAATTATGTTTATAATATTAAAATATACATATTGCATTTTATGTGGCATCAGGTTCATTAAAACAGCTAGGGAATTAATCCGAAATTGATAATATTATGATAATTTGACTGAACATCCACGGTATGAATGTGTTAATATCTCAGAAACGCGTGTATGGGCGGAGTTACATGGCCGTCGCAGCCGTGCGCGGGAGATGGGACGCATGCGAGGGGGTGGGTATGCGCAGTAGGAACCAAATTTGGAACTGTAGCAGGTTGTTCTTAAGTTAAACTCACAATAGTTCCCAGGAAAAAGTCGAGGTAGTACAGTCAATATTAATATTATGCAAACTACAGAAGTGTCAAAGTATACAACCCTAAATTATGTGAGGGCAGTTTGACACAACGCCATTATATCCGTAAAGCCTCTTCTTAGGAAATCAAATTTGAAAGGCACGAAGAAGTTTGTTTTTGTTGAGGCATTTAAAATCGCCCCGGAGCCTTAAACTATTTATGAATAAAGCAATATAAATACATACCTACATAGCACATATAAATACATAGGTACGATATAACTTTTAGTGAGTCCTAAATGAGGGTTATGGATAGATCGCAATAAATAAACTATTTCAAAACCTGTTTGACTTGTTTATTCTATATTTTCTATAGCAGTTGGTTTTCGTCTGAAGGTTTTCACCAACAAACTAGCATAAATCTATTTTAATACCCACTCCGGGTTAAAGCTCCAAATTGTCCCGATAGGCAATTTGATAGTTATTAATTAATACGGAATTGGCTGGATATTACAACGGCAGCTTGGGAAGCTCCCGCCTACCTTTGGATTCGAATAGATGGAACCGTAGCCGGAATCCCCTGTACCTCTCCGTCTCTAGTCTCCGGGAGAAACAGGCGGTGCCGTGGACAAACGAGCTCGGCTAAATGGAAAATTGTGGCGGGCCGCGGGAGCGGTGCGGTGTCTTTCTTACTGGGATAATTGTTTTAATTGAAGGATATTCGGGGACTTCATGCGCGGAAATTAAGAGAATGCTCTCATTGTGCCGAGCACCGGTGCACGAGGGGGATTACATGACTGCGGCGACATTTGGTTTTAAACAGTAATAAGAATTTCACAAGCATTCAGTTAGTCAGTAAGGTTGCAAGGCATTTGTATCAATTAAAAAAAATTGAAATTCGTGTATACCTAATATGAGTACTGTCAGTATAGGTGTTGTAATTGTTGCTTTTCAAAATTGTTGAGAAGAACCTTTAATGGACTAAATGATAAGGCTTCGCTTTCGAAACATGTTATATGTATATATTGATAAAGTGGTGATTACAAAATAATTTTTAATTAATTTATTAATAATTACGCCACAACGTGAATACCAATCTTACGAAGAAACTTTAATAGGACTATTCTGGAAAATCATGAATGATTAACTGTCAACCGAATCATATTTAGTTGTTATTGTGTACTTTTAATATTGAGAGTAGAACACAACCCGGCCCCCTTTTCAATATAAACCGCAGAAAAACTACCATTGGCGACACTTTATAGAGGCAGTCATTGCCCAGAAAAGACTTATTTATGGTGGTAATTTAATATCTACTATCTGAATTCGATATTAGCGATATTATTCAGTTTTACGGAGCAAAAAATAATACTGGGCTGGGAGAGACTGGATGGGGGTAGATTTTTACCCTGCTCTTGTACACTCGGTATACAAGAACAGAGGCAATGAATGAATGGGTTACATTGGCACTAGTATGTATCGATATTGACTAATAATTTCTACAAAATAAAGCATAAAAGAAAGATCCATAAATAAGAACAGCGACGCGTGTGAAGTGAATGTAACAAACCAAGAAAAAATAAAATTCTTCGTATTTTACTGTACGAGTATATTCAAATAAAGACAGCTTTATATCGATTCGCCGTACAGCATAAAGGGATTTGTATATTACGGCACTTACGTAAGTAATCTATGCGGGCAAAGAGAAGAAAACAACCCCCAAATGTAAAGTACGTGAAGCAGGTCACGTGGGAGAGGTTTTAAGGGAATGCTGACAGGAAGAAAGTAGGCCAACGCATTTGAAAACGTATTTTACTCATGAATGTGGCCGAGTATTATGCCGCTGCGGAGAACCGAGCTCTTCTTTATTTCATAATCGAGGCTGGAGAAATACAAATTTATGTTTTATTTCCAGTAGGTACACGGCCTGTTTTCGAATAGCAAATATACGCCGCCAAACAAAAACATTTCGCAGACTTTGTAATTTAAAAAAAAAAAAAACAAGACCAATTTAAGCGAATAACAGCTGTCACACCTTCGATAAACGAAACAGCTGTAACATTACTAAGGGTGACTTGCTTTTAAATATCTAATAATAATTTTTAATATCCTAGCAGTACCTACCGAAATAATTGAATTTGAAGTTTAAACAACGAATTATCGTTTAATCAAAATTCAACATTACAATAGTAGGAAAAGAAAAAAAAACTTATGAATAATATTAATTTAAAAAATGTCTTATCAATCTGAAGGAACGAGAAAAGGAGACAATATGAAAACATTATCATCGATTTGGGCAAATAGGAAATAAGTCAATATTGTGATGAAAGCATGTTTTCATAAATATTTGAATGAGATCCAATTCAAAAGTTTAATAAACCGTAGAAAAACAGTTGGCTTGAGGGATGAATTATTAAAGGGAAAACAACGTTTAGCGAGGAAAAATTGTAGGGTTAGAAATGGATTTAAAATTTGTTGAAGGTGTGTGGTGATTGTTATTTGGAGAAGGTGTAATAAGTGAATACAATTAGTAGGTACTACCCTGTTACATTTACTTTTCATATTTCACAATGTCCTTTGTTAGAAAACGGTTGCCTAGGATTGTATATTGGCAAAGTAGGTGATTATTATGCCTTGTATTGGGGGGTGCGAGCTTTTATATTTAAACGTCAACCAAAGGGGAAGAGGGAAGGTTAAATTGAAACATTTATCAAAAGAACCGTGTAGGTACTGTAAACATGCAGCAATATATTAAATAAGGAGAGAATGTTCTCCAGAAAATGCTTTCCGTTTCAACATATGGAATCCATGAATTAATTGTTATTAGGCAAAACCTTTGTATAGGGTAGCACCCATTATAAATTTTGTTCAGAATTCAATCCGAATTCATAGAGACGACGTTGAAAGCGTGGATATTTACGCTTGATGAATTTCAAAGACGGCAGAATAATTACGTAATTTATGTATTTCCCCCATATAAAGCAACAGGAATTACATACATCCTGGCAATAATTTACAGAGGAAAGCCAGATGTTGGAAAAATATACTCTACAGTAATACTATGGTTTAGGAGTTTCGCGATGGATCGAGAAGATACCTCGTTTGCGAATGCCTAGATGTGGTAACAATCTCCTCTTATATTCCGTGAATGTACCACTATTCAGGGAAACAATATAATATCTGTTTATTCAACGCGATTCAAATCTAAGTACTCTGTGCGAAGACTTTTCCAATCCGGTGGTTTCGTATCAGAAATATCCCTCCAGGCCTAAGCTCTGTTTTTATTTCCATTCGTAATCCTGAAAACCGGTGTTGATATGTAGGGTAGTTTGAAAGAACATAGCGATATACCTTAAATTCTTACACTCAACATTTTTCGCCCCATTTCAACATTTTTTTTACCACTCGCGAGACCTTTTTGTGTGCTCCACTATTACAAAATATCATAACCCGGGTTTCGCAACACGGCATAATAAGTAATAATTCTGGATTGATATTAAATGGTATGAAAACACAAATTTCTGTACAAAGAGCGTATTTCGGTGGAAATAAAAGTTTCCAAGAATCTCAAAGGCCGAATAGCGGGTAATGGCCGAGCATTAGGGAGGTACTTGTGGGGTAAAACGACCCGAGATAGGGAGATTGGCTCGATACAAGATGGAGGTCTGTTTGTTTACGCAAGCAACAAAATATTGCTAAAGTAAATTTCAATGGTTTATTTAACTACAGGATTTTTCCAAATCCAACCAACCCATAAACCTAATCATTTCGAAATCGGCACAAGCTCATAAAATATTACATTTAGAAAACAAAACTCACGATTGTTTCCATTTGGTAACTTTTACCAAGTACTTTCCTAATGCATAATAAGAATGGCATACACGTTTTAAGACCCTATTTACATCTTCTTGGGTTCCCTTTTAAGTGAGCTCGGTACCTAAGTCCTATTTCAGAAATTGGCAAGATGGTATGCCAGCGAATCTCGTGAAAAATGCGCCCCAAACCTTCTCACGGGATAAATCCGCAGGGTTGAGCAACCTAAAAATCGCAGCTAACGATATATTCCACCGTCGGAGATTTTTGTAGGAGATAAGGCAAGAGGAAGGAGCTTGCAGCCACCGCTCAGCTCGGCACATACTCGCATTCATAAGTAAATACTACATCTGTGCAGTGTAAGAAATATTCATCACCCTATTTGCTGAGCAAACTCCCGTATTTAAGCTGAAGCCCGTTCGAGTATTAGTGCTCGCTTGGTTTCTTAGGCAAGCGGAAATCAGCTGCTTGCACGACTGTGTGTGAATTTATTCAACTGAGAATATTAAATGAAGAATTAACTGTGATACGCAGACGCCTGCGAACCAATGTTAATATTAAAAGCTAGTTCGATGATCCGTATAATACTTATCAATAATTTACTATTAACCATAACCAAAAATATCAATAAAAAAAGTAGGTCCAAATGTGTTACATAAATTAAATGCATACATAATACATATATTAATAAATTGATACGATAAGAAAAAAAAATAAGTCAAATAAAATGATCACAATATATGAAGGTTTGAAACTTCTAATCTAGTCAGACTTGTAGACGCTGTGAATTTTTATCAAAAAATACTCCCCATACTTTATCTAGTCGCAAAGGCGGAACTCCGATACAGAGAATGCTATCGAGGTAAGTTTTGGCCATTTATTTTCAATCGGAAGAATCCGGAAAGTGAGTAAAAAGAGTTCAGGTATAGCGAGTGGAAGAAGTATTCACTCCGCACCTGAAAGAAATCCGGCGGATAAGAACTACCCTTATGTCGTATGTATCGGGTCGGAGGGAAGGCTCTCTGGGACACCACACAATGAACCCTTTCCTGATAATCGACCCCCAGTCCCCGCATTAATGGAGGTACGCCACCATAAATTTGTGCTGAAATCCATAGACGGAAAGGATATAACGTTAGTCAGATAGTGGGACTGATACGGAACGCGCGATCACACTGAAAGTACATTACTCGCTGGAGCCCCACTGCGATATCATATCTTGGGTTCATTCGATCCAAATCAGCAAAACATTAACATTATGTGCCGATAAAACAAAACCTACGCAAGGCCGAAGAATCATTATATTCCTATCGGTGGTTCGTGTTCGTACCAAACAAAAAAGTTGAAATATCGACCCTAATGTTTTTCCGACAGGTTACAGTGTTCGTTTCGGATGTTTTAAAACAACCATTTTTTTCAATTTATTTTTAATAACTTATTGGAGTTTCTAAACCCCACTGTCATTGAAGAAGATGATATTAACATATCCTAGATGAAACACGAAACCGAAAAAAAAACAACATTAAATAAAAGAGGTCCTGGGTTCGAGTCCCAGATGCGATTCTTATTTTTTGTTGTTTTTTCGGTTTCGTGTTTCATCTAGGACATGTTATAATTATCTTCTTCAACGATTAAACTTTTTTTTGATGTGTGACAGAGGTTTGGGGATCAATATTTTAACAACGGAATAATTTTAATCAAATTGTAAGATAAGATTGAATGCTACCATTAGTGTTTTTTATTGATGATATTTTAGACAATGCGTGCACACAGCTTTTTGATTACTTAGCCGAAACGGCTAGTTTAAAATATAATGAGAAGCGAAAAAATAGTAGCTGCTAATAATATAGAAAACAAATCGATATGTACACACTTGGTTAAATGAAGCATTTTTTCAATAAAGGAAGCTGTGAACGTTCTTGAACAATCAGATATCACACAAATAGGAAATTATTTATTCAATTTCCAGAGGGGCGGTAAACAAGGCTGCCGGAAGTGAGAGTTTCCAGGAGCGTCCCGACGCCGAAGCCGCGCGACGTATCTCCCGGAAACAGACGCAGACGCCTCGAGCCCCGAGGCGACTCTTTCGTCAAATTCAATTAAGATAAACACCGCACTACTTAAGACGGGGTATTTACAGATTAGTGTAATTACATTCATGCCTAGGCCTGCTCAGATAATGCGGAGATTAGGAATAACAGCATCGCTTTGCCACCTGATTAGGCATTGAATTGATTTTGAATCAGGTTACATTAATATGTAAGAGCTGTCACCTCTATGTGTTTATAAAGATAAGGTATCACCGAGTCGCACACAATTAGCGGATTTATTTAGTCCTAGAGAAAATACTAAGCTAAAACTTCGATGGAAAAACAATAATAATATTTGATGAGTTTTAATATATTTACTTCTTCAATACATGCAAAATCACTCTGCGCTGTCATTATTATTGTAAATTTTTGTAATTTGTCAATTCTTACGTTACAAATTTACTACATTTATTAATTGTCTATTCTTGTCATTATTTCTCAGTATAATGTGTATCCTGATGAAGGAAACTTCGTTTGCGAAACATGTTAATATTTATATATTAAAGGGTAGTTTATACAAAACATTTCCTATTCATGTTATTAAATATATTATTATATTTACTTGGATTTCAAAGCGTGTTCATTCGTGTAACTCGGTTAACAGATACATAGTACAAAGAAGATACTAAGGAAAGAAAACACAGGAAAATACAAAAATTCGAGGGTGTTAAATAGTGGTAGTATTAAACCTGGAGAAATTATTAACAAAATAAAAATACATATGTAGTTAAAGTTAATTGTTCATAGCTTTTTAACACGCGCATGAGCCGAGTGTTAGAATAATAATTATATTCCGCTGTTGTCGTAGTCGTAAAAACAATGCTGTATCTACCAACAGAATAATTATCACTTTCACGGGGAACACTTAGAATTATAATATACAGAAATGCATAGCTTTTCAGAGCCTTACCACCAACCTACTCGTACAGCAGCTTTTGATTGTTGTGTGTGTTGAAGTGGAAACGGGTACAATAACAGCAACACAGAATAATTAAATTGTATCCGTATTTAATTGAACAACGCCGGATGTTCGGCTGAAGGAAAACCGCAGGGAAGGATTTAGCTGTGATGCATTTGATTAATTTGACTGTCCATGTTATTAAATAAGATTTAATAATCAAATTTAAGTAAATATCATTATCCAGAAACAGTTTGAAAAGTTTAGGATTGGTTTAATACTTCTTAGGTTTATGGTTAAACTAAACACTGTTAATTCGCAGTAGCAATTAAGGGTGTTGGAGAAAAAATAGAATATTTGTGAAATAACAGTGTTTAGCAACCATAAGCTTAAACCATTGCACCTAAACTTATAAAAGGTTCCAGATAATACGTTAGTAGGTACCTACCGAAAATTATTCTAAAATCGTAACGTTAAATGGGTATCTTAACTACAAAAAACATATAGGAGGAGGGCGAGAGGGACGTCGGAGAGTTATTATTTATTAATTCAAAATAATGATAGTATTATTGCGCAATACGATAAACATAATGTTTTTAGATAGAAAAATATTTATTAAATATTTTATAAATTTACATAGGCTTAGCATTTATCAAAATATAACCAGAAATATTACTTTTTCTGACCGCCCCATTGTAAGTTTTACAAAATATTTAAAATACGAATATGATTTTTAAAGTGGAGAAAGGTATTTTTAATCCTTTATCGTTGCGTTCCTGTAAATAAACATAACCAAAGATTTGTAATCCGCATTACAAAAAAAAATTAAAATTACGTAATGTTCATGAAAAAATTAAACTACACTGTTTTTTTTTTTAATTTATCAAATCGACAAGTTACAGAAAAACCTTCACAGCATTTTTTAAGGATACTCAACTTTTTAAATGTTTTTGTAAAACATGCGTATAACGGTCAGAAATGTGTAATATTTCTGATTATATTTTGATACATGCTAAGCCCATGCAAATTAAAAAAAACGTAATAAATATGATTCTCTTTAAAAACACCATGTTAATCGTATTGCACAATAATACTATCATTATTTTGAATGAATAAATAATAACTCTCCGCCGTCCCTCTCCCCGTTAAGGTAAGAAATCTAGACATTATTACAAATTAGAAAACCCACAGTTATATTATTTTTAACAAATTCCACTTTCTCATTGAGAAAACACGAAAATTCTTAGCGAATTTTTATATGAAAAAATAGAAAAACTAGTTAATTTGAATGAGAATAAAAATACCCCAAAAACTGTGATTATAAATAGTTAAGTTTGATGTGATCCATTATATAATTCCCCGTAGTTTAAGCTAACGTTTATTGGAGAGGTATTGATTACTTTTGATTTTTCACTTGTAGCAAACACTTTATGGGGTATACATAATTATAAATTAAAATAAAATAACTTAGTTTTAATACCACATTTTAGAAGTAAAAAGTGGTATTCAAACAAAGTTATTTTAATTGATAAACTAAAGTTCTTAAAAACTTAAGACAAGATTTTTGTGCATAGCGCAAAGGGTAACAATTATTATTTTTATAAACAATAATTATTAATCTAAAACACTCATCAAAATTGAAAAAACCTTCCGAGCAAAGATAAATGTCGCCGGCAGGACTCGAACCCGCACCCTTCTAATGTCCGGTCAGATGCTCTACCGTTGAGCTACGTCGGCTTATCGCAAACCCGCCAAGTTAATCAATATATACTAGTGTTCCATTCAATAATTACTGTTTGTAGCGTAAAAATGATACGACGGCTAATGTTCTCTCATCTCAAGATTCGTGGGTGAGAATGATGGTGAAGCACAGGGAAGTGGGATGTATTGATTGATACAGTAAATAAAACCCTTGTAAAAGGAAAGAACATAAATTTAATGATTCTATAACCACTTCTATCATGGTTTAGCAAAGAAAAGAGTAAAGAGAAGGATTGATCCCAACACGAAAAGGTTCAAACAATAATTGATGGCTCTCATGGTCCGACTCCTCTCCTCAGCATCATGGAAGGCCTCTCCAGGTCCAGATGCTCACCGATCGTAGTAATCTCCAAAAGAAGTCTAGGACGACTCTTCTGAAGCGCCATCCGCCATAGCCACTTCCGTGGGGTCCAGACAATGGAATATGCAGATGCTACCTTATGTCCTTTTTGGTCCGCTCATCACTTCTTCCGAGATTTTCACCACAGCAGCAGGCACGCGCGGTTTGGCTTCATCGCCTCACAATCCGGCCATCGATCAATCAATAAAACAAAAACACACCCACTTCGGGCAAATTCAGTAGACGCCCTCCGACGTCAAACAAAATAGAAAATCAAATACATAATCTCTCCCAAAAAACACACGTCGATCACGACCGCTCCAGTCAGGTTATGTCGCCCGCCATGTTGAGTTGCTCCCTTCCGTCTGCCGTCTCCCATAGACATCCTCTCACCAATCTCTTCCGTAGACAATTATCCCAATCATAGACTCGGGGTCAGTATTTACGTTACAATTCCCCGCTTCCCCGTAAAAATTTTATGCCGCGAAGTGAAGTAAAATTTGACCTAACCTTCCTCTCTACTCTTTTCAATTACAGAAAAAACTGAAAACAAAGAAAACAAGTAACAACCAATATAAAACAAAAGTCAAAATTGACAACCAAAATGGTATATCTTAGTATGACAATACACAAAAAAAAATCAAGTTGTGATACATTGGTGGTTAAGCATAACCGAAAAGCAAGGAAACACTTCATACTTATAATCCTCAAGCAACTTATAAAATAAATAAAAATAAACAAGTTACATGAACCAAACACTTCCTCACCTTATGAGAGTCAATTTCTCTAGGTTAACACTTGTGAGGTTTGGAGAACTCAAGCTCCCACTTCAAAATTTTCAAAAAATTATTTTTATTATTATTAATACCCTACTTAACTAATCCTCTCTTCCTCTTAACAAAAAATTACAATTACAATACAGTTTCAACAGGGGTTTTTTTTTTATGTATCTAAAGAATTAGACACAGTATACCAATATCCATTGGATAGTTTGCGTATTCACCTCCAAAAATTTTCCTCGTCGTATAGGTATAGAACTATTTGGTTGTCATTTAGCCATTGCTAAATAGTATAAAGATGAGGGTTTACATGTTACAATACCTATCTATTCGTGTGGTTTCAAACAGGTACATTTGTCAATATCTATATATATATAAACTTGCAAAGTACAATTTCTCTCGAAATTTTACATCTTCCTATCTTTTCAAATTGGTGCTCGATTTTTTTTTCTTAATCAAAAATCGACACGGGTTACACAAAAATACTTGATAAATTTACGCTGGTGTTAGCAGTGTAAAAATAGTATATATTTATTAAACCTATTGGACAAATCAACTTAAAAATACTTATCAACATATTATAAACAGTGGTATTACTAGATCTAAACTATCTACTAATCATCTTCTCCTGTTCAAGGAGGCCGAAGATGTTTACTCCAAATTGGTAAATATTTGTTTGTTGTGTGCATGCATTAGCAGTACTACACTTGATACTTAATACTAATATTATTACAAAAAAAATCATACTTTCTAAATATCTATACTATATTCTTTAAGGAAAGAGATACCAACTTACTTTAGACATAATTATAAACTTAGAATATACATTAAACATTATAGTTACTAATTAACAATTAAAACTATTTTATTATCTGTGTGAAAGAAAGTAGCTCAAAATCTCCCAGACAGAATATATTAACTATCCTTTTCGAGTGTGTCGTAGTAATCTCCAAAAATTCTAATTTAACTTTTACTCCGGTGCACTCTAAAAGCATAATTTTACCTACGGCTAAACAAATTAAATACAAAGAATACCTACTATAAATATATACATATTGTCAGGTAACACACCATCAGACCGGTAACCGAGTTAACTTTCATTTAGAGTATTCGGAATTATTAGAGGTAATTAACCGATATACCGTATGCGACATATTTCATATTTCAAATCCCATTTGTAAACTCCTATCTCGCCACTTGTTGAATAATAATAATTATTTGTTATATTCGTAACCTGAGATTCCGTGGGTTTATTATTTGAACCTAAAACTTCTTTAAGAGACGCGTTAAATTTACGTGCTTGTGCCCGCATTTCCGCAAGAGTCGCCTCCGGAACGATTTCTTTTTCCTCTAAAAGAGTGGACAATTCCTCTTTCGAATAACTGTTAATGTTGTTAATCTCCATTGTAAACAGAATTAAATTACTTATTTATAAATTATCCGAGACGCAAACAATCGTGTACACGCAACACCATCTATTGTCAAAATCATGAATCATTTTAATTTCATTTATTTAAATTTATTTGCATTAGTTTTAGTTACTGACGCCAGGAAATGCCTGTGTCGCAAAAATAATTACCGTTTCTTTCAAGAATAACAATGTCACAAATATGCCAAAAATTACGACAATTAATATTTACCAACCTTCTAATGGCGTGATCGCTGACCTCATGTATGCACACATATACATAAACAATATTATGATATAATTAATAATATTTCTGTATCAATCCATACATCACACCACACGAACTTCACCCATCAATTCTCGAGTCCGTGTCCATAATATCTTAAATATTATTCACAAAAAACGTTGGGCGCCATAATGTAGCGTAAAAATGATACGACGGCTAATGTTCTCTCATCTCAAGATTCGTGGGTGAGAATGATG
>JAHDVE020004023.1:0-60000 GCA_022606495.2 Halesus radiatus
CCTACCCCTAGCCCTACTCCTTCTCCTACTCCTACTCCTACTCCTACTCCTACTCCTAATCGTACTATTACTCTTACTCTTATTCCTACTCCGACTCCTACTCCTACACCTACTCCTACTCCTACTCTTACTCCTACTCCTACTCCTACCCCTACCCCTGCCTGAACCTTTACCTTTACCCAGCAGTTTTCCCCTTATTTTGGAAAAGTGTGCAAAAAGTACCGAAACTATTCTTTAAGGAGTGGGAAAAGGAGATGGGCGGCGGTTTTTCGGCATCTCGTATAAACAATGACCTTCCTTTTGTTTTGTAGGTCAACTGGGCGAAATTTCATCACGCTCGGATGAAACTGTAGATTTTTGTACAAAATAAACAAACAAACACACAAACATCTCCCGAAACACTCTTTTCTATATATATATATATATAAATATAAAATAAGTAATACACAAGTTCTGTGCGGAATTCTTTACAGGGCCTCTACATCCGAACAACTTTATTTGTGAAATAGCGAAGAAATGCAAAACGAATATTGGAAAAATAGGCATTTAAAAATTCCCGCGTACAGATTGGAAGGGTGAACTCTGACTGAAGCAATAGGGAACAAAATAAAAACCTTTGAACTATTCGCATGTGTTCTGAATTCCCTAGACATACAAAAAAAACATGGAAACCAATACAGAAATCTTGTCAAGATTGTTCAAAGACAGGGAAGTTATAAACACAATCAAAAGGCGAGAACTACTTTGAGATTATATGGGAATAAAATAAGTGTTTTAAGGCAAATTCATATTCGAGGTTTCTTCATAATCCCAAATAAATATATCACTTAACCCGCCTCACGACGTCATCCATCCGGATAGTGATCTAAATCCCTTGGCTTTGCATATTACAAATATGGTAACTCTTGTAAGGTATCAAAAAAAATCACATAAAAAAAATTTACAAAATTGCTCCAAAATATTTATTATTCACACCAATTATCTTTAAATACACGGTAAAGTATAAAGGAAAAAATTGTACTTTCCAAGCATTTTCAAATTTTCCGATAGGGAATGAAAGTTAGATGTATCACAATACGTTGTGGTTATACTGGCAAAAAACTGTTTTGATAAATCAACCACTTATGTTTTGTACCAACTTAAAATTTAATTGCAGTTTGTTTTGATATAAAAAATACGTCATGATGTTTGGTGTTCGTTTCAGAATATCTTTTCTATTTATGCCTGTTCGAATTTTTATTATTAATAATTGAATATTAAGTTTGTTTCCAAAATGGTAGCATTTAGTGGTTTTTCAGGTGCAAATCCATAGACACAATATTATATGTAAAATCGGTTTAACGTGTTTTTCCAGTGCGAAAATATTCTCTTAGATTCTTTTAAGAATATGAGTGATTTGAAACTTTTCGTCCGAATATGGTGGTGCACAACTTTAAATTTATTTTTTACTTTACAATTTTTTTTTTAATTTAATACGAATTAGTGTATGCTGCCAGTTTTTAGAGCGTAAATAACTTCACAAGCTGCATTATTAATTCAAGACGTTAAATTTCTGACTCAACGTTTTTTTTTTCGAGTGTACCCACGCAATTGTATATGTAATATAAGATGACACACATTTTAAAAGAATCGCTTACATATGTATATATTTACAGGGTGTGGATATCATAGAGATCGACATTATTAAATAAACGAGAAGACGGCAATATTAACCATTTAGGTGCCACATGTATTTTTTTTAAATGCTGAAGAAGTGTCGATAATCCAAGAATACATGTATTTTTTAATTTTGATTACTTTTATTTTTAGACGCATGTTTTCAACAATGTGACGTAATTTTAGAACCGCGGGTAACGCGTGGCGAATTTTATGGCTCGAGCTATATATCGTTCGGTGGCACCTAAAGGGTTAACATTATTTTCGGGGGACATTTCACCACTTTTGAATAACTTTAATCATTGAAGAAGATAATATTAACACATCTCAAATGAAACACGAATCCGAAAAAACCACAAAAAATTAAAGATTTCAGTCGCATCTGGGACTCGAACCCAGGACCTCTGCCTATCCGGGGCAACCGCTTAACCAACTTAGCTAATGAGACCAGAGAATGAATATTTGAATAACTTGTTAAATACCTACAAACTTGTTTAGTACATTTGTTCATAGAATTAACATAGTAGTAAAAGGGGCATTTACTTGACAGGCAGTTTTACTCAGCGGTGGTAAAACAGATAATATACGCTACGCGATTAGTTACACTAATCGGCAATTTTCTAGAAGGTAATAAAATATAAAAGACGTTAAGAATTTTATATGTGGAGACTAAAGAATACTCCCTTTTATCTCTAAACGTGACAGAACGTTTGACCAATATTATACGTCATGCATATATTCGCAAGTATTTCCATCTTGCTACTTTTACCGTGTTTTAAATTCCATTCGTTGATAATTTATCCTTAATTTACCGGTATATTTTCACCTTACGCATCTATTTCATTGATCGCTCACTCAGCCCGCACAGGTGTTGAGATTGGTGGCTTACGAGATATAATCACATTACCTGTTGCAAAAATCACGTAATACCAGCCAACCTTCATTAATATTAACTTTCGTATCGCTTCCGCAGCACAATATTATCAGAAAGTATCGGTTAACCTCAATAAAAAAGTTACGATAATAATTTAACATAAAAAATGATCTCATTTAAAAAAAAAAAATTAAGATTAACCCGTGTTGTTACGTGATGGGATCGAAAATAATTTGGTTGGGGTTTTCCTAAATGGAATTGCTTTGCCTGCTTAATATTCTTTCGGAAAGAAACGGGTTCTCACATATTCGAGCATTTGTTAATGAGATTTGCAAGCTTTCTCTTCGAATCGCACGTTTTAAATTTTGTCTCATTTGAAACAGATTTTGAACGAGGTGTTTTCTCTCAAAAGTGCAGATCTACAGGCGGTGTCGTTAAATATAAATTATTTTATTAATTGATAAACTAAAGTTCTTAAAAACTTAAGACAAGATTTTTGTGCATAGCGCAAAGGGTAACAATTATTTTTATAAACAATAATTATTAGCCTGAAACACTCATCCAAATTGAAAAAAACCTTTCCGAGCAAAGATAAATGTCGCCGACAGGACTCGAACCAGCACCCTTCTGATGTCCGGTCAGATGCTCTACCGTTGAGCTACGTCGGCTTATCGCAAACCCGCCAAGTTAATCAATATATACTAGTGTTTCATTCAATAATTACTGTTTTTATTATATTTTCACCTGTAAACAACCAATCTTTGCTCGGAAAGGTTTTTTTTTCAATTTGGATGAGTGTTTCAGGCTAATAATTATTGTTTATAAAAATAAATTATTTTATTTAAATGGTTTTATTATACTTTTGCACGAGCACATAAATATGTGACCAAGAAAAACACTTTTTTAATGTTTAATTATAGAAGATAATATTAACAAATCTCAAATTAAATATTTATTTGTCACGCCTAGAAGGCTTTTACATTTTGATACATTTATCACATAGTTTTACAGGGGAGTAAAATAATGTACACATAAAATAATAAATAAAGTGCAAAAGAAGTAAGTAGGTACAATATAACAGTATGTAGTTACAGCGTAATTATCGCAATGAATAATAGTTTAACCTGCGGTTACATTCTAACAGCAGGTTGTGCAAAAGAGTATAAGAAGTAGTTTAGTGCATAATATAATAACATAAGTATAAAAGAAGTGAGAAGGTAGATACTATGTAAGTAGCTAGTTTCAGCGCAATAGGTGGGTAATAAAGGCAGTAGATTTATAATTACTATGAAGTTGTAAAACATGAACAGTTTATAATATACGTGTTTATACCAAACAGCAAACCTTTATTATGCCTGATTGGGTATTTTACAGAAACATAACATAATAAAAAAAAAAACCATAAAAAAGTGTGGAAATTAAAAAAAAAATATATATATATATTTGATAAAATATGAAACAGATAAAAGGTAACGGTCGCATCTGATTCCCATATTTTTGTTGCTGTCTTTTATATGATTGTAAAGTTGTATCAGAAATTATTTCTCATATATCCCTAAACGATTTTTATTTATAAGTGACATTTATTGACTGTTCAATAAGTCTGGAACGAATATTCAATTTATTGGAAAAACTTTTTGAAACTTATAAACTTGAACAACATGTTCAACATGTGGAAAACATGCAAACAGACAAATACGTAAGAGAGTTTGCTTTAATCTTTCTCCTGATATTTAAGGCGATTATCACGTAGGCTTCGGAATATCACTTAAAAATATTGCAAATATTTCAAAAAAATGCCATTTGGTTACCCCCGAGAGCTCCAAAACGGAGGAGGGTTTTACGATCACATGGGCGATGTGAAATTTTTGTTTTAAAATATACCTCAAATCTCGCAGAACCATTCCATGCCGGCACCACCCACAAAAATGGGTCCATAAATAATAGTCCCGTACGGTATGACGAATGTGTCTGAACAAAATTTAAAAGTCCAAATAAATCCTATGGAAGGATCAACCCCCTCCAACCATTTCCCCAATTTAATGTGTAATATTATCTCATAACAAAAACCTGTAATTTTTAAATCTGTAACATTTTTTCACAATTTTGAACGAGTTCGGTACTTAATATACCCGGTAGGTACTTAATTACAAAAAGGTAAACAATGTTGCAGTAAAATTGGCATTCTATTTACAAATGTTGTAAGGATTTTGCAGTGTTTCTCAGGAAAGGTTTTCAAAAATGCCTCGTGACTTTATTGTTAAATTATTGAATTTTTTAACAATGTAATATAGAAATTTTTAAAAATAAAGATTTTGTTTATATCCACAAAGAAAATATTTCCGCCAAGAGCTTGCGCATTTCTAGTGGTTTTAATGGGAAGAGGCCGAAAAATGGAAAATCATGGTTTTTACAAACAAGTCCCTCTTTGTGTTCGAGATAGCGCAATATATATGTATAATATAACATATCAACTATTAATACAGGGCTCACAATCTATTGCGATGTAATAAGAAATAATTGCTGAGCTACAGCAGAAAAAAATATTTGAAGCTCAGCTAAAAAGGTGAGCATAAGTTTTAACAAAAAAAAAAGTGCAGATTTTAGAAAGATTTCACTGTACTTTCCGCCTTATCTGGCTGGGTTAGATAGGTTGAAAAAGCACCTACGGGGATTCTTATATTCGCTGAGGGTAATTTCAAAGGAGCGACCTCCAGTCAATGTCGCGTAGCATTAATACATTATTTTACTAAATTATATATATATATTTTTATAATACTTTCATTCAGTCATGTCTCCAGGGAAGATGGGAGATGTTCATTATAAACAGTAAGCAAATAAAACTAAAAGATTCAAACGCGAGAATCGATAGAAAAATGTATTTATGTTAGGTAAGCAACATTTCAAATACAGTTTTATGCAATAATATTTTAGATCTTTGATTGAATCTTGGAGCGCTATTGTGGTATGCCGAATTCATAAAAGAATGTAATATAGTATATACATTTCGAGAATGTATGTTTATTTTTTGTATGTTTTTCATTATTACGAATTATTTCACGGTGGAATTAAAGACAGTAAAATGTAGATTTTTAACAGTAATAGTGGTATACTTGAACTTGACCTCCAAGCTCACCGGGGAGAGTAAAATGATAATCTTGTCTAAATAAAACGAAATACTGGGAACAAAAATGGAACAATGCTTCGTTTACAAAACGTTAAAATTTCGAGTTCGGTGCCTCGAGTTCGAACAAACCGATGCTATTTTGTTTTGTTCTACGATTGAAGTAAAAAAGTTATTAATTCTTGTAGCAAGTTTGTGTGTTTTGAAAGCATATTTACGAGAGATATAAAGGCTGATAAGGATTTATTTTCTATTTATTAGGGATATAGTGGGGGAGAGTAGGGGTAGCTGTAGGGGTATTTCCACCTTATAATTACACCCAGTTTACTAGAATTCACTACCTCAAGACTTTATTCCATACCTTGCTTTACCACTGACAAAACGGACAATAATCATAAAAGGTATTTATAATATTGTAATTATATGAATGTTAGTTGTAAGACTCTTGTTTTATGCCATATAGTGTGTAAAATATGCACTTGGCCATACATATACATTAGTTTTAAGTCACCAGTTAGACTTAAGTCTAAATTGTAAGTCACTAGTTATAAGTCTCAGTAGTTAGTTACTAGATATTAGTCTAGGTTGTAAGTCACTACAGATAAGTCATATATGTAAGTCACTAGTTATAAGTCTCAATAGTTAGTTGCTAGACATAAGTCTTAGTTGAAAGTCAATAGTTATAAATCTTACTGGTAAGTCTAACTAACTAACTAACTAACTAACTAACTAACCATCACGCCGTTTCCCCGCAGGGTTAGGCAGACAAGATGGACCGCCAAACAACTCGATCTTGGCGTACGATCTTGCTTCATTCACATTTATACAACGTCTCATACGTTCTCTTGTTATTCCAACTTCTGACATGGTCGTCTCAAGTATTTGATCGTGCCGTGTCTTCTTCGGAAGTCCCCGGCTTCTTCTTCCAATCACATTCTCGTCATATATTCTCCTTACACTCCTTTCTTCATTTATTTGCTCTACGTGCCCAAACCATCTAAGCGTCTCTTTCTCAATCTTACTCATTACGCTTATATCAGCCTTGCATTCTTTACGAATCTCAACATTTTTTCACATGATCATGTCATTTGTAATTAATTTTAGCTGTAAGGTATTAATTATACATCTAAGTGATAGGTTACATAAATTATTTGTAAAGCGCCCTTGGGGTGATTTTACACGAAAACGGCGCTATAGAAGTAATCGAATTGTTATTATTATTATTTCATTCATAACCCCCAGCAGGGCCGGGTACAAGTCAGTTAGTCTCATAATGTGTTCCACAATAATACGCATTTGGCTTAAAGTTGTAAATTGGGACATTACAGGGCAATTTCACAAACACTGCATAAATATCGTAGAAGGTTTCTTAGCTTATATTTGAATCTGCATATTCCATGAAAAGTTTTCATTGAGTGAGTAATAATGAAATGAATCAACCATATCCGGAAACTTAAAATAAAATATATTAACATCAAACAAAAGCGGAGAAAAGGGTGATTTTCATCTGACCGGTGTTGTGCAAAGTAAAATATTAGTGATTTAATTCTTTAGCCTCGGTGGTTAAATAAACTGTAGCTTAAACTTTTGTCCGGACGTTCCGTTGTGTGACCCAGATGTAAAGAAAAACGCCTGTCGTAAGTCGTAATGCACCTTTCGTTTAATGTTACCTTTCACCATCAAATACAACAAACTAACTGCGGAATTATTCCGAACGCATTAAGGAAAGACGTTACATGTATTTTTTGTTACGTTTGTCAACAGGTTCATGATTACGTGGCGTTAATACGGCTTCCTAAAAACTTTTTTTTTCTGGTTGACGATAGTGAAATATCTATGAATTGGTACCATGATAAATTACCACACATATGAATCGCCACGCTTAAAAAAACTAGCTTAGACCCTTGATCTGTTGTGATTTCATTATCATACAAATGTTTTCTTTTTCGTCTGACTATTTGAGCTTTAAGGCATCCTGTTGTCGGGATGATTATTGTTCAGTACGGACTGTTAAAAAGTTTAAAAAAGATTTTCATGGTAATACACAAGTTTTCCCTTCTATTGAAATGTTGAAGTATTACCAATATCTATGCATAAGTCACGGAAAAGTTTAGGTGGATTTAATTAACCGTACAACAGGTTAACTCTATGGAAATACACTGAGTTAACTTTTTACTGAAGTAAAAATATAAGTAAATATAAGATTATGAAAATTTAATTGCGGTTTCATATTTTTTTTATTTTATATAATTAAACAAATTGCAATAAACAAGGTTTATAATACTAAATGAATAGATAATGTATTAAACAAAAAGTTTATTAAATCTTATTTTTATCTAAAAATAATTGAAATTGATAAACAATGGAGAAAAATATTATATTCATAAAATGATACTTCAAATTCATTTAGAAAAAACATCCCAAATACTATCCAACCAGCTTTTTATAAAAATAATACCTTTTTTAAATGTGTTTTAAATAACAAGGATAAAGATGACATTTTAAAAAAATTGGGGGTCTATAAATAAATTTGTAAAAATTTAAACATTTTTTTATATAGGAAAGACTTCGAGAAATTTTAGTAATAGAGTTAAGGAGCACCTAAGGTGTTTAAGTAATAATAATTATTCTCAATTTATCAAACATATTTTAGAAACAAAGCATTATTTTGACATAAATAAATGTATAAATCTTTTTACTTACAAATACAACTGGTTTGAAATTTTAGAAATTTGGAAAAGTGTTAATAGTCAATTAAATATTATTAATAATCTTTTTTTTTTAATATCTCTCTATTAAATTTATTTTCACATTAATAACTATATTTAGAATATTATTGATATAAATTTTAATAAAAATAAATATTATTTTTTCGTTGTTACGCCTTGTTATTTTTTGATTTATGTGAATTAATAATTACAATTAATTTTTTTTTTATTTCTATTATTTTCAATAATTTTTCATTTTTTATTAATTACTTAACTACTTTCATCACTTATTGTTACTTTTTGATTATATTCGTAATTTTTCCATTCGTGCATTTGTATTTTCCATGTTTATCATTCGTCTATAGTTGTCATTAATTTTTTTTAGTGTACCGTGTATGCTGATGATGAAAATTGATATTTACATATTAAAAGCAGTGGTGTAAATAAAGTGCTTCTTATTCAATCATTGTAGAGAATAATATTAACATAACCTAAATGAAACATGAAAACGGAAAAAAACGAGAGAAAATAAAAATATTTTTGTCGAATCTGGGACTCGAACCCAGGACCTCTGCCTATCCGGGGTAACCGCTTAACCAACTTAGCTAATGAGACCATTCAATGTATGTCATCTTCATCTATATCATATCTCAAATTCAAAATTTGTCAATATTATTCTCCATTTTTTATCCCATATTATTGGCAGCTATCTTTTGCTCCTTATTCGTTTATTTTACTGAGGTCTTCAGAATTAGACCAGTTTGCCTTCCGAGAGCCCTCTAAGTGTTCCTCGGAGCAAACAAAGAGCTGAGACACATTCACACAGTATACCTAATAAAAGAGTTCCCGTGAAAGTCTGCTGGAGAAGGTACAGACTGCGGAGTGTGTGGATTGTACTGGATGACTCTAGTTTACCGTTGCGCCGGTGCTAACATTAAAACGTAGAAGGCCCGCGGGAAATTACAGACTGGGATCCGAAAACGATGAATATAAAAGGAATAATGCAAATAAGGTGAGGAGCTGATGGTTGGCTCGATGCCATACTTAGATAATATTTGAATACACGATGAGAAAATTTAACTTTGTGGTATTTGGCGTTTTAAAGAATTCATTGGAATGAAAATATCTGTTACATTGACGTGTGATATTTAACCCAATCTATATGTATAAAAATCGATGGAAATTTGTTCGTTTGTCCTCGATTTTCTCGAAAATTATTTGACTAGTAATTTTTGAGAAAATCGAGAACAGACAGACAAACATTCATTATTAGATATGGAAAAGTCATGTATTATAGGATGATTGAACTCGCCTGGGTGCAAACCCGACGCTTCTAGTCCGAGTAGTCACTCGGCCGCAAAACGGTGTCAAACTTTAAAATAAAAGAAAGTCTATTGCAGGCACACATTTAAAAGTATCAGTACGCAAACGACATTTAAAAGTAGACTAAAATTAAGGGGGGCTGCAATTGTTTTCAATGGCATCACAAAGATGACTCATAGGAAAAACAAATAAGTTTTAAAAAACACAATGGTCCAAGTGTATATGTTTTACTTTAACCAACGATGTTCAGAGGGGATATGATTATGCATCATATTCTAAGTGATTAATATAAATTAGAAATGAATTATGATGTTTTGCCTTGTTTCTTTAAAACCAGCTGTAAAAAGCGAATATGTGAAAACATTTGAATGTGAAAAACACGTTTCAAAAACAAAGTCAGTAGCTTGGTGTTGTCATAATAATAACATTTTGTAGATAAAAAAAATAAATATTTACTATTAAATGCCAATTATCTTACCTTTACCTATAAAATGGGTATTTAATTTAAACCTTCCTATATCGTTAAAAAGTTTAATTATTTGACATGCGCATGTTTTTTGCTAGTAAGTACGGGAGTAAAAATGAATTTATAATAGTATTTGCCTACGATTGGTGGCTTTTTGCAAGAGGGGAATATCTTTCCATTTATAAAGATTACGTATTTTATCGAAAAAACGTGACTTCAAACCCAAAAAAGCATGGCTACATGTTTCACCAACACTCGCACGGAGTTACACCTCTCATCCCTCTCATATTGTCCCATTAGCTTCAACCTAATTCACCCTTATTTGTGCTCTGGGGATATTCTTTATTCTGAGATACAAAATAAGTAGAAATACGAGTATATTTCAAACGCGGCACGTGCTCTATTAACATAAAAAATATATAGATTTCATACATTTGTTCATATCACTGAAGAGATATACCGATATGTGAACGTATCTGTGTACTCGAAGTAAGATAAGTTTTATCTTACTTCAGATGAAATAGATCAAACATTTTCCATACATTCTCACATCTTTTTTTCCTTGTTATTCGGGTCGAGGATCCATCGCATCGACAAGGCGCCTCCAGGCGTCCCTGTCCTCCGCTACGTCAACGGAATCCATCCATAGTAGGATCTGTCTCTCCTCGCACAGCCTCTGGAGTTGCTTCTCCCACCCTTTAGCTGGGCCGGCCTACTAGACGTCTTCCGTAGGAATAGCACTTTCAACGGAATTCGACCTTCTGGCATTCTTATTACGTGCCTAGGCCACCTCAGTTACGATTTTTCTGTGATTTCGCAGTTCGGTGTTTAGCTCCTCCCGGATTATCGAGCTTCTTATTCGATCCCATTCTGTGACTCTTGATACTCCTCTCAAAAATTTCATTTTGGCAGCTTAGGCCCCGGAACGTGTTCGCTCATTCGACATCCAGATCTGGTGACCACAGGTAAGCGCGAGACGATACACTGACTTGTACACTGCCAACTTTGTCTCGATACTTAGCTCAGCTTTCCTTATCACTGAGCTGTAAATAGGAAGCAGCACACCGCTTGCCGCTTCAAATCTACGTCTACGATTCTACGGTCAATTTCTCCGCATTTCCGGCCAGCGCTTGAGAATTTAACCACAGGGTATTTATAATTTCTTCAAATGATTGGTATTCACTTGGTGGGGTCATTATTAATAAATGAATTTAAAAATATACTTACTATTCACCACTTTATAAATAAACATTGATATCTAATAGATAATGAACACCTAAGGTGTTTAAATAATAACAACTATTCTGAATTTGCAAATCATATTTTAGAAACCAATCATTCATTTGATATAAATAAAGGTTTAAAAAATACAACGAGCTTACAATTAGATAAATTTTAAATTTTAGAAATCAGAAAAAGCGTTAACAGTGAATTAAATTTAATAAATAATCAAAATTAAAAAAAAAAAGTTATCTCTTGAATTTATTTTCATATAATAATATAATAAAAATAATTTCTTTTTAATTTCTAATATAAACTAATTACTTACCCACTTTAATCAATTTTTGTTTACGTTAATAATTTTCTATTCTTGCAATATTGTGTTCTTATTTTTATCATTTGTCTATACTGGAAATTATAATTTCGAAAATGTATAAATCAATGTTATTTATAAAGTGATGAATACTGAGTATATTTTTTAATTAATTTATTACAGGGTATTTAAATTGGTCAACCTCTTTCCATTGTACTCCATTGACGAAGATTTTACACTGTTTTGGGTGTCCTTTAACCATAACTTCCGTTTTCCAGGTTTTCATTCTCATTCCTGCCTCCGTGTACTTTTCATTGAAGCGGTTGATCCACTCCTGTAGCTCCTCCTGGGATGAGGTTCATCCCGCGATGTGCAAGTAATATCAAATGATCAAACATTTAAAAAAATCAATTCTTTCATGAGGAAATGATCAATTTAGTGTATATTCCGGGCCCTAGGAATCCAAAGATCTTATGTGAATTGGTGACATCGGTTTTGTTACAATTCTGTATTGATCACACTTTTAGAGATTTTTCATTCTGTGGTGGATATACTACCGAAATCCGTAGAGTGGTTAATGATGTTATGTGAATATACGAATACATTTTTATTTATTTATTAGAAAAAAATACATAATTATAAAATATATATAACAATACATGAGTTTTTTTTTATTTATTGTTATTATTCTCCATAAGTGAGTTCCAGCGAATCAATTATAAATCCCAGTGGCTTCATCATTTATTAGTTATTTTTTGTACGTGATTTATGAAATTTAATTGTGCGTCAGACAAAACGCTAATATATATAGGGCAGACGGGAAGGGCTTTCTCAACTAGATTCAAAGAACATATAAGATGTTATAAAAATAAAAACACTTCTTCAAAATTCGCAGAACATCTTTTAGTAAATAGTCACGTTCTGCTTGACAACAACAAACCTAAACCCTTACATATAGAAAGAAAGGGCCTAAGATTAAATTCACTTGAACAATTAGAAATTAACAAACGAACTAATGACCCTAATATGACATTAATTATTAAAGTAAGGAAAATTATATACTCACCGCTTCTCAGTATGTTCACATTATCAAAACAATACAACACATTTAAATAAATCAATTATGAAAACATTGTCAGTTAAATACGAGTAAAAACACATTATTAATATGAAAACCTCACAGAATTCAGAATTTTAATTGCTCTCTAACTAAGTCGGTTTTACCGATAATAAATCATTACCCATCCATCCAAATTTTAAAGGAGTGGGGGTAATTTAAATCATATAAATAAGTCTTCGCAATGTGGATTAACCACAGTTTGAAAATGGCCTTAAACGCCGAAACAGCTGTCACAATAATAACAAATAAAAATACTTGCATAACTTAATAATAACATTAAATTTGATTTACATTAATTTTTTTTTAAAACTGTAAGATCCCTAATTTCGTAGACTTCTTCAAAGATTTTGTTATCTACTCGTATGGCGTAATTAAATGACAACGCAATCTTGATTCGACAAAAGGTTGGCGTCATTATTGTTAGTGTATTGTAATACAAATATATATCATACAAAGTTTGTATTATTGCTTTACTCATAATCTTAACAACAATATAAAAGAGAAGCTGTTCGTATAAAGCGACAAAAACTCTGGTACCGTGAGCTCTGCCATTATGAAATTTCTACAGTTTTTTTTACTGTTTTATTGCTAACACAAGCATTGTCTGCGTGTAACGGTATTTTTTTTATTTAGAGCCATAAATAAAGCTTTGTACTGTACATTTTTCAGATAAAACGCTATATTTTTGGTCAATCCCCTTTGTTCAGGAAGAAAAGTTTTTTTTTTAAAATTAGTTGTGTTATTTCGTGCAATGCCGGGTACTCATTTTTTTCCAATTTAAATGATCTTTAAAGTTTACATAAATCTTCCTTTGTTTGGCTGGTCAATGGTTTTGGTCCACGACCAGATTTTATTTATTATGTCCATTTTTTAAAATCACAACCTATTTCACTGAACGAAACCTGACTACATCGATTTGATAAAATTACAAGGCTAGTATTCGAAGATTGTGACAAACGTCGATACGCACCCAGTATCCCAATATTTTCGATCCAAACTAGTTTGAACCAGTTACATCCTCTTTTCGTGATTTAAATGTGCGCTCTTTAAAATGATTTGTACAAAATAAATAATCACAAACAAATGTTTACAATCACGACACTAAAAATATCCCTATAACGTTTCTTCCAGTTGCTTATTAATTAATTTATTTTCCGGTAATGAAGTGGGTGTTATTCGCATGGAAACATGATGATTTATTGCTACAAATATGCTCTATTTTACATAACCAAATAAATCTTTGACTGCTTCAAACCATCTGATGTAAATCAGATTCATTATAACCGTTATTTCGCTTTTCCAATTAGTTTATTAAATACTCCGGCCATTAATAATTATGACAAATGCTAGCAACACGCAAATTTTAATTTATGGTTGAACAAATATCTATCAGCTTTCAGTAAAATGCGAAAACCACGGAGGATATGGTACACAAACCGATATATATATATATATATATTTTTTTTTTACTTCTGAAATAAAAATATAGATTAACTTCTTACTTATTCACCAGCCTACTGGCGTTCAGCTATGGACACCACCATACATAATAGAAACAAATGAGATATGGCATGGAAGCGTGTCAAAAATAGTTCCAATTGTGTATGTAGATTGTAAAGGTAACATCATAATATGGACTACTTGTATCTTACTCCTGGATGCCTAAAAATCTTTATCATTTCCTTTGATTTTAATCTATTTGTGTTTTCAAATAACCTCTTATCAATCTATTTAGGGTTTTTCAACATTATTTATTACATTTGTAAATGAATTAATATTGCGTTTTTCTCTTGTATTATTATTATTGTATTTGTATACGATATTTTTAATGAATGGCATTCGCTGAATGACAGCTGTCATCCGAGAGGACCGGAATCGCAATTAATTAAGAAGTCTTTAAACCTAAGGAAAAGTATAAGGAATTTTCTTTTAAAAACAAAAAAAAACTAAAAGGCCTCCTGATAACTTTATTTGACTTTATTCCATCTAACACCCCCGCCCAGGGAACCATTCATTGGATTATTATCCAATGAATGCTGTAGATCACCCCAAGTGGTTCGCTACTTTGATGGCTTAGCAGGGGTGCTTGGGTTCACAGGGTGAGGTTTGTCCAGGCCTTGGCGGTGAATGCGTCTCCTTATCAACTGGGGATCAGGAGAGACCTGTTGAGGAAGACCGCTTGACCTCTCCAGTCGGACTTTCTCGACCCGTCGCCTTGGACTGCAGTAGATAGATGAATACGTCCGTCACTCCTGGATACACAGACGCCCAGATTCCTACCAACCCCTTCCCAGAACTTCCTATTCCTCATTTCCTTATAAAGATCCTCTACGCAGCATCCCCAAAGATCACATAAGTCTTGAGGAAAATTATTTATTATCGGGGCCTCTTGTGTGGAGTAAATATTTAAAAAAAAAATCTTTTTCCTAACCTTTCTATAAACTTCAAAGCACAGCCGGAGACAATTTTCAGGTCATTATCTCCAACCGCGCGCTCTGATGAAGTTAGCAGTTCGAGTTATATTCTTCTAATAAACCGAGCATAATCTAAACAGAGATTCTCATATCACCTACCAGCAATCAATATTCAATGCTCTCCAAGGATTCTAAACTACAAAATCAAGCTTCCCCATCCCCATTTGCTTCCTTCTCTCACTCCTTTCAGCCTCACAACATACCCCTATAATTGGAGATGCTATGGTCTTACGGTCTTCGGACAATTTGGGGCAGTTAGAACTCTACAAACAAATACTACTGTAGAATTCTCAACGGTTTTAGGATCCAACACATCTACATAAATATTTCATTCGTTTTACGCGCTATCGAAAATCAGTGTTCTGAAAATTGATGGCAGAACAGAATTTACAGAGGACGCGCATTGATATTGCGTTTCCATAAATATAAAAGGAATTGATTGGATTCAGAAAAACTAATTTTTTTCGTCCAATTTGTGTTTTTTTTTTCAAAATAAAGTCAACTGAAAGTCAAGTGAGATAAATAAAATCATATCTACTGATACACTCAATTGAGCGTACTCTTTGTTGGGGGAAGGGGGAGCATACATTTTATGAGTAAATACATACAATATATGCTTTGTCAGATGATTTTGGATTAATTTAAGCTGTACATATTCGTACTTCGTTTGAGTATGGAATATGTTTTTATTAAAAAAACATATTGATTATCCACTTATTGCTATTAGAAGACGAAAACTATAATATCTCATGTAACATGTCATACTCTGACGATCAAAAAATACAAGTTTATCGGAAAGATTTAAAAAAAAAAGTTATTTTTAAAGCACAAATTAAGTTACGATAAGCCAAGTAATTTGGCTGTGTGACATGTAACCAATAGTTATATGTACCTAAAAAAAAAAAATTCTTATAAATTGCAAGACAAGTATTTTACAAAATTATTAATTTTAATTTTAGTATCTTCACATTATCTTATTTAATTACTATTTAAATTAATATTATGATTTATATTATCATTGGAGCAGGTCGATGAGTATGTATATTTGGGGAGTATGTTTACGAGAGATGGAAGAAAGAGTGATAGGGATATTAAAAGAAGGGTGAATGCAGGAAACTTCGTTAACGGAGAACTGAACGCGGTTGGCGCTAACATAAAGTTGTCTAAAGAAGCGAAGCTAGCAGTAGACACTGGTGTGCTGATACCAACCCTGATGTATGGCAGTGAGGCATGGAACTGGCAGAGGAAGATAACTGTAAACTGAATCCTGTAGAAATAACATCTCTGAGACAAATGTATGGTAAAACCATATGAAAAAATGTTGAGATTCGCAAAGAATCAAGACTGATGTAAGCGTAATGAGCAAATTTAAAAACGGGACGCTTAGGTGGTTTGGGCATGAAGAGCAAATGAACGAAGAAAGTAGTGTGAGGAGAATATATGACGCGAACGTGAACGGAAGAAGAAGCCGGGGACGCCCTAAAAAGACATGGTACGATCAAGTGAATCAAATACTTGACTCAAGAACTGTATGCCAAGATCTAGTTGTTTGGAGATCCATCCTCTTTGCCCTGCTGGAAAACGGCGTGATGGTTAGTTAGTTAGTTAGTAACGCGTTCCTTTATATAATTCTGTAATATACAGTACATTAAGTTCACGAAATATCTGTAGAGTAGGAAAAGTCGTAAGGTTTTATAATTGTGATTTAAATGATTGTATTTTTAATTGTAATGATTGGCTGTACTTTATAGACTCCTCCCCATCCATACGCCATACTGCAATAGGGACTAAAGCCTCAAGGTGTGAAAGATCAGCATTTATTCGGTTTCAAAAGGCAGACAGTATATACGTATATACGAGTATAAGTATTTAAAGTTTGTTCGCTAACGCTTCCCATGCAGATTCAAAGCACCCGCTTCTTCTGGAAACCAATTTCATTATAATACCGAGCATAGAATACGGCTAAGTCCAACTTTCGTATGCAGTTTTCGGTAAGGCGATTTTGCTTAGGACGTCAACTGTTTTTTTTATACAATATGTCCTGCTTTTACGGGAAAACGGGTGCATTTAAGAGAAAATTTTACGTTCTTTGATATTTCTACACATGGGTCGGTTTTAGGATGATTTTAATAAACTAGTCAAGGTTTGATCATAGCTGGTGTTTTTGCACGATATTGTTTTTTTATATATGTTTTTTTACACTTGTGTATTATATACCATGTGTTTTTTCAACAGTATTTGTTTTTACAAGTTATGAGTTTTTCCTCCGATGTGTATTTTACACGACATGTTTTTTTAAAATTATTTGAGTTTTGTATACGATCATTGTTTTCAAGCGGTTTGTTCATGTCGCAATATACGTTTTTAGATGATCGGTTTGATTCTTTATGGGTGTTTTTTTATTTGTTTTTTACGCGTTGTGTGTTTTCGCATACCTGGCTTTATTTTTACACAAATGTGTTTCTTCAATCATGCAAAACGTTATTATTATTTACCTTGTATTTTTTACGCAATAATAATACATTTCTTGAACACGCTAAAGGTTTTTTTACACGTCATGTGATATTTTTACACGGTGGCAAAATTTCAGCCCTGGTATTCCGAATTTCCATGTTAGCCTCCGCCTTATACACCGTGCAAATGCATTCCCATTGCATTTCCTTTGTGCATACACCAGAGAGGTTTATTTCTTCTCGTGCCAGCGGTCGGCAGCCCGCGGCTAGCGAGCGCCAATGTGCTACATTATGGACGAAACTTTTTAGTGGTTTACTAAGTACACCACAGTCCCACGTGCCATTGCTCGCGTAGCTGTTTTTACATACTAAATGTGATAATGATACAAAGGGGATTATCGTAAAGCTTCGACTTCAAAATAATAAAATAAAAAAACTGATTAATAAAATTCGTTAGGTCGTTTGGAAAAGGGATTTAAGGGAGGAGAAACGAATTTCTTCTATATTCTTGGGAATATACCTGTATCCAAATATAGATTTATTATAATGTTATTTTTTTAAACTTTTTACAGTCACTTACTTTTCATCTCCTTCGATTCAAGTACCTCTGTGCTGATATTCAAGTAGTTAGTATATATAGTATTTAGTTAGTAGTGTTAGAATATATACGTCAATATTGCTTCAATCAACTCGGCTTCACCCCCTTAATTTACTATCATCGGAGCAAAGTTGAAATTGACATAGTTTTCTATTTTTATTATTATATGTGTGTTACTTGCATCGTATTTAAAACTTTTTTATCCATAGGAGGTTTTACAAACTGGACTTTAAAATATTTTACATGTGATTGTCTCTAGGGCTTGTTCTTTCTTCAAACATGTGGATATTTTTAAATTGATGCAGTGGACTATTTTTTTTGTTATACAAACCTTTTTAAATCGTTTGTATAAAAAATATCGTAATTGACGGTCTCCATGGTCGAAGGGTAAGGCTCTCGACTACGAATCCGAAGGTCGCGGGTTTAAATCCCGGCGTGCGCAAGTAAATTTTATTTAATTAATTTGTTCCGTTTCACAATTAATTCATTTAAAAAAATTATATACAGTATATTTCCGCACGTTCCAGAGTGGAAGATACTTTCAGTATCGCCCTGGTGAAAGACCACCATTCAGAATTTAAACGTTGCTTGAAATGGCTTTTAGCCGTATTTGGTGACCAGATTTGATTAGCCAGGTATTTCCCCACCTTCCCCAAAACCTTCAGCCTCACAACATTCCCCAATTGGGGATGCCATAGTCTCACTGGCTCCAGACGGTTTGGAGCAGTTGGGACTCTTGTACGGTATTCATATAAAAATAAAAATAAATCATTTTAATATGGAAGTCCACAATGAAAACAGTTTCAAAATTAGAAATAATTTTTTTTTAATATGTTTTTTTCAAGTTGGAAACATTTAGTTTCTTAAAAATAAAATCAGTACTTATCCTTAATGGAACTTTAAGAATAACCTTCACTATTAGTTTCTGGGTATGCGCTAAAGGCTTAAGGCCTTAAATACAATTAGTTGTATAGTTACAATTAGTCAAGATTTAAAAAATTTAACTTCTTTTTTTGATCCGTTCGGTACACCACTACACATGTAAGAATCTCTTTATTATGATTTATCTGTATTAGTGTTTAGATAATAGTTGATTACCTACGATTGGTGAGCCCTGTCTTATACAACGTCGACCATATAATATGATAAATTAGCAGTTATTCAAAGGGCGGATAACGGTGGTTGCAGGTTTAGTACTTAACAATAAGGCAGACCCGCCACGGGGACCGAGATCGGACTTCGTGGAAGCGAGGCAATCACACCACCACACGCCCCCGGCCTCGGATAATCATCATTAGCATTGCGAGCTTTCGCGAATTAAGCTCGCGGAATCCGCTTGTTTTTGACCCAACGATCGTTTTATTCAAGCTTGTAATTTGGAATGGTTTTGATTTACTAATTGTTTAGTTTGGTTCGGATTTGTATCATATTAACAACATGATTACACCCTGAAATCGGACATTTCCTATGTATTTAGTTTTTGAAGTAATTACACAATAAATATTAATTTAATAAAAATAAAACAATAACTTTGTTTATAACCACGAGAATTTTATTTAGTTTTATTACGACCGACCGGTTTCGCTCAACATAAGCATCTTCAGGGTAGAAAAATTAAACTGATCAAAAATACGTAGTGTGTGTTTATATATACAAAATAGAATAAGACAGAACATAACGTAGAACAAAGAAAAAATGAGATAGCCTGAAATAGAAATCTGACATAATAACAGAGAGAAAGGGACAGAAGTGTACTTCTGTGTTAATATGTCTAACCACAAAGTGACTGCTCTCTATCAAAATATTAATTGTTTTATATTGTCAATACTAAAATTCATGTCAGGAGTCGCAATATTTAAAGAACGTTAATAACAAGTCGTGAATATTTTAAATTGTAATTGTAATTTGCATGCATGTAATACATATGTTATTTTCTAATTATATTAGATTAGGTTATCTTGTGTAGATTTTCTCGTTCTTTTGATATTTATACTTTACATATGATTATTTATACCCCAAGTTTATTCTAAATTGTTATATAGTATTATAAATTGTTCATGTAAGTGAATCTGCTGCTCATGAATATTTTATGTCATAGTTTTAATTTGCATATACATATATACTATAATAACAGATATACTATGTAGTATATAACAGATATACTATGTAGTATATATAACAGATATACTATGTAGTATATCTGTTATTTTACAATCATATTAGGTAGGTTAGTTAGCATGAAGTGTACTTGAGGTGAACCTTCACAAAACTGCGCTATACAAATTTACTCTTATTATTATTATTAACTAAATCTGTATATATAAATGTAGATAAAGCAAGTACCTTTTAAATGTGAATGCTGCACAATAGTCCCAACTGTTCCGTGCTAACCGGGGCCAGTGATACTATAACATTCCCAATTGGGGTATGTTGCTTGTGAGGCTGAAGGGTATGAGGAGATGAAGGAGATGAGGCAGAGGAAGGTGGGAAAGTTCCAGTCTATTCAGGTCTTGTTACCAAAAACAGCTAAAGCTATTTAAAACAACGTTTCGATTCTGAATGGTGGTCTTCCACCAGGGCGATACTGAAAGTATCTGCCACTCCGGGATGTGCTGCAAGTGTACTACATATCTTTTACATTCATTAAATTCTGGCGTTTAACGTAACACAGAATAACACATTATTAATTCCTACCCGACTTGGTTCGAGATTGACATGTATTTGTCAAACAATATGGCGTAATTTCTTAATTCTTACATAGAAATACATGTTTCAAAGCTCCATAGCTTCCGATCGAAATGATTTGTACAGAATATGCCGCAAGCTGAAAAAATCATTTCCAATAAAAAATCTAAGCTGAGTAGCTTTACAACATTCATAAAGCCAGATTTCACCACCTTAGAGTTTTTCCCGCCTTGGCAAACAACCTTCTGTTTTTAGCTCGGCATGAGATCATGTAACAACTCGTTTGGATGGTGGTTACTGGTTACCCAAATAACAAATCGACAGCTATATTTCTCAACAAGCTGACATCCACCGAACAAAACGTGACACGACAACGGTCATTAATTACTACAAGAAAATATCAAGAAAAAAGTTTTGCAAGATCGTTCCCAGAAATCGACTAACGACTTGTGCAGTAAAGGTATACCGCTGATAGCTCGGTTGCAACCACTCTCTCATTCCCACAAATGACGAATGCAACTGAAAGAGAAGTAACACCGGACCTATCAGTGGAAATTTTAGGAAGCTACCGATGTGCGCTAGGGTGGGCCGTCAAATCTTTTTTTCGCTTTTGGATACGTCAGGTGTCTCAATAGGTTCCATCATTCTACCAGAATACCAATCTCATTGGTAGTTCAATCGGAGAATAAAAAGCGAGAAATAAAGTCAGTCTGAATAAAAAAAATATGTATTGTAAATTTTTCCTTGATTTACAGGAATTTTATCATATTACTGCAACAGAAATAAGATACCTAACAACAAGAAATAATTCTGCTATTCATTAAAACGTCCATGTCTAACGAATAATATAATAATATAATTTTGACGGCCTCCATGGTAAGGCTCTCGACTACGAATCCGAAGGTGGCGGGTTCAAATCCCGGCGTGCGCAAGTAAATTTTATTTAATTAATTTGTGCTGTTTCACAATTAATTAAGTTAAAAATAATATATAGTATATTTGCGCACGTTCCAGAGTGGAAGATACTCTCAGTATCGCCCTGGTGAAAGACCACCATTCAGAATTGAAAAGTTACTTGAAATGGCTTTTAGCCGTGTTTTGTGACCAGATCTGAATAGCCAGATATTTCACCACCTTCCTCTCCCCCTTCTCCTTCCCCTCTCCAGCCTCACAACATTCCCCAATTGGGGATGCCATAGTCTCACTGGCTCCAGACGGTTGGGAGCAGTTGGGACTCTTGTGCGGTATTCATGTAAAAAAAAAAAAAATTCTGTGTGTTAATATATATAAAATAACATCTCTGGTATTTAACTCATTTTTATAATAACTTAAAACACAACAATCGCAGAAAAAATTGTTGATTCTTGTAAAATACTATCCCGTACAAATTTGTTATTATTAACAAATCTTCATTATATATTATCTTCCTCATCGCAGATTGTAGATTTCGAAGGATTGCAAGTTTGGCACGGTTTCCCGCTGAAGCACCACGAGAATTACAATGTATGAACTATTTCTTAGAACAAAAAAACCCCATAGCCGTTGAATTTAAAATGCACACATGGATTTCATTTCGGACTCGCTCTCAAACTGAATTACCTACACATATGTGGATTGTTAAGCACTGAATTTAAATGGCGCCCTGCTTAAAGTATGGTAAAAATTATAATGTACGTTTTAAATTATTTTTTTATTGGAGTTCACTACAAAAATGCACGTTGGAAAAAACCACCACTGCTGATAACGTAATAACATATTATAATTTCCTCTAATACTTTTGCCATGTACTAGAGGTTAAAAATTTCAGAATCATACCGTTTTTGACTACCCTAAGTTCAATTCTTAAGTTTTTAATCTTTGGAATGCCGGATTCTCATGAACCTCAACTTCCTTCGTGTGCCGGTCATAAACGAAGTTCTGCACGCCGTGTTCTTGCTGAATGTAATTTCGTACGACCAAACTGCATTTATTTTTTATGTAACATCCTCCGCACTCAGATTAGAGAGACAGTAAAATGTCAAGAAAATTACAGAAGCGAGAAGCTAAAATCAAAAAGGGGCTAGAAGCAAAAGGAAGTGGGAAGCGAGAAATGAAAACCAACGCTCAATCAATTAGTTTATTCCTTCCTTTCCTAAATTCCAATATTGACTAAAATCCAATCGATTAAAATCCAACCTCCTTCCCATTCACAGAGCCGTATTCGAAGTCCTAACAAATAAGTGCCCAACGGTATACCGGTCGTACCGGGACAGAAGTGCTCCTGCCTGGGATGGTACATTCGTATTGTATCGTTTCGTACTTTTCGACCAAATATTTTTTTCTGTTGCGTTTGACAAATACTGATATGTTTTAATTATTCTATCCATTACATAAATATATTGCTGACGAACACCTAAAATATACACTCTGTGTTTAGTATATTTACAGAGGTGTTGAAATAATTAGAGACATGTCAAATCAGTTGACAGCACCGTCAAGGAAGAGTTTTAATACTACTAACGCGTTTAATCTGGAGTAACCTGGCAGGTGAGTATATTTCTGTATCTATCTGTACATTATAATGATAAACCCTAGCAAATAATATTTGTACAACACCTCTGATGTGATTTTTCACAAAAACGGTGCTATACAAATCATCCATTTGCTACCATCATTTTTATCTTTTAAAAAAATCCATCGAATAGTCCCACTTTCAAGCCTCCCTATGGAGTCAAATTTAATGTATGTAGAAGAATCTATAAATTAAAAATTAATTTACTATCTAAACAGCCATACGCAATTTATTAGATTACTGAGAGAGCGATATCTCAAAAAAATCTCCTTACATTTGCGGCTCACCCTAACGTACATGGAACTATTTGGGCTTTAAACAACTTTCTCCATGCAACGTGCTTTCTTCGACAGCCAAATATCTCCTGTTTTGTTCTCATCCGACGAGAAACTACGAACTAAGGTATAAATATCTCAAATGTGCCATTGCAGTAATTGAAAACTGGAAATAAAAGTACATATTTATAATTGGACGTACGAGTATGTCTGTCACTGCTCTATAATTTATCTACAATAAAGGGTCATACAGTCCATTCAATACATATCTCCTTGCGCGTACATACGAGTGTGACATTTTCAACATTGGATCTGTTGTACGTTTGAAAAAAATATATACTAAAGTCAAACATATTTTTTCCTCATTGTTATGGCAACACCAAGCTATTAACTCTGTCTTTGAAATTTGTTCTTTACATTCAAGTTTGTTCATATTCTAGTTTGATATAAAAAAATATAAAAAAACCAAGCAACATAACATAATACGATTACATTATTTTTTTTTTAAATTTGTAATTTCGATCCTTTATTTACATTTTGTTTTATTTTTATTTAACATCTAATCAACGGGTATTTTAATGCATGGATTTCAGAAAAATTAAAATGTAGATTTTCCATATAATTTTCTTCCTTGCAAAGCGTTCAAAAAAATAATTGTTTGATATAAAATTGTCATAGAATGTGATTAGAATGTGATATAGAATCATCTCCTTCCGAAAAGTACCACTAATTTCTGAATACCGTTTGGTTAAAGTATAAAATATGCACTTGGACTATTGTGCTTTTTAAATTTACTTTTATTGTCCCATGAGCCATCTTGGTGTTGTCATTTAAAACCTTTTTAACGGTCGCGGCGCCCTCAATTTTTGTCTACTATAAAATGTCAGACTGTACCTACCAATAACTCTCGGACACTCGTCACGCGTTGGTCAAGAAAAACCATTTACTTACCGGCTAATAACTCCGCCATTTATCAATACTTCCGTAAAAAATAAATTACGTAAAAAGGCAATATCCGCCCCACTTTTTTAACCGTTTTTTTTATAAATATACCCCCGAAAATCAATGGAATTGCGTATATAAGGCGGTAATGGGTCAAAACTGATGAGATTATAGTGATTTTTATATTTATGAGAATGGCCAACTCTCACCGGCGTTTTATATACCCATAATATATCCCTACACCCTTCTACCGATCTACACCAATTGCATCTCAAGCACTTTAACGTTTTTATGACGATGCGCAAAACCGTCTGGCAACTTTACCCCCTTTGCCGATAAATTTGTGTATTTTATGAAATGCCATCCATTCTAAATTTGGCTAAATTGCACTCTAGGACTCTGGGAGGAAAACAGAGTCTCACCCCACCCCCACCCAGCCTACCGGATATCTCTCCCTCCCCCTGCCTCGTCGCCCATGCCAAATGTTGCATACGTCGTTACTCTTTGGGACATGCGCAAAGTAATAATTATTTAATGAGATGGGGGCGCTGTTACCATAATTTTTGCGTGCTTTACATCATAAAAACGGTATTTAATAAAGACCCGGTACCCCAGCCAAGTACCATAAAATAATAATTAATCCGATTTCCGGCTAATTATTTTTCAAATAATTATCACGAGATAATTATTTGAAAACAAAATTTAAATAAGTTTACAAAACTTCATCAATGCCAATAAAATAGTTGCTTTAAACGTAAAGTGTGTTCACTTAAATATCATAAACGACTACCCGTATTATATATATTATAGCGAATGAAATAAAAGTCGTGGATATCCCAGGAATACCTGACACGATTGAATGAATCAAAAACTTGAGTCGGGCCTTGAAGGGTCAAGCCAAAAACATATTAATAGAGGTTTGTCGCTTTCTACCCTCAGCAGGTTCATGTGCAATGTCGTTGTGATATTTTACTCAGTTCAAAGGGAATTCTTGAGTATTTTATTATATCGATCGGAGTTCACCGTCTACTAAAAGGCTATCAACAGAGACTTAACTATATTGAATACGTAAAATAAGAATATTAACCGATATGGCTATATTTTTCAAAATCGTTAAAAATCTACTCGATTGTAACTTAGTGAGTAAGATCGCACAATACATTAGACATGTAAGTAAGACATGTAAGTAAGATCGCACAATACATTAGACATGTAAGTAAGACATGTAAGTAAGATCGCACAATACATTAGACCAAGATGTAGAAGAAATTTTAATTTGTTCCAGACAGACACGAATAATACGAGATATTATAATTTTTTACCAAGAACAGCGAAATAAGTAAACATCAGACAATGACATTTTCTCAAAATTCGTATATTTGTTCGAGATCTTATTACAAAAAACCATAGATAAAGATTTTTTTTTCTTAAAAATTAAAATTAAAATAATGAATTAAATTATTCCAGGAAAACCACTGTACTTTTTTTGTGACGTTCTTTGCCTTCGACATTTTAACATGTTCGTGCGTTGTTGTTCGTAACTAAATAATTCATAAGTTTTATTGCGTACACCATACATATTGTAAACACATTTACTAGAGATACGCCGCTTGTATTTGATATATTATGTTTGATGCTGTTATGTAAATATTTTGCTACTGTTTCTATAAAATAAATAAATAATATTTAATCATTGAAGAAGATAATGTTAACACATTCCAAGTGAAACACGAAACCGAAAAAAACAACAGAAAATAAAAAGGTATCAGTCGCATCTGGGGCTCGAACCCAGGACCTCTGTCTATCCGGGACAACCGCTTTGCCGACTAAGATAATGAGACCAGTTCAATTTATGCCATCTATACCGATATCATACTTCAAGTTCAAGACTTGTTAATATTATCCTCTATTTGATATCCCATATTATTGGCTGCTATCCTTATGATGATTGCAAAGTTCTTACCGAACACAATTACAATCGGAATAGAGTCTCGGATATACCTTCCCGATTTTTATTTATATGCGACATCTATTGACTTATTTTAGAAGTCTGGAAAGAAATGTTCTTTTTTTATTATAACTTATTGAAGTTTGTAAACCTCATTGTAATATTTAATCATTGAAGAAGATAATATTAACACATCCCAAATGAAACACGAATCCGAAAAAACAACAGAAAATAAAAAGGTATCAGTCGCATCTGGGGCTCGAACTCAGAACCTCTGTCTATCCGGGACAACTTCAATAAGTAGGTATAAGTAGGAACTTCAATAAGTTATAAAAATAAAAAATAAATGATAGTAATTTAATAAAACTTTACCCTTTGAAGCATTCATCTTGGTAATGTAAAATTTGCAAATTCCACTTTATCTTCATATAATATTTCGATTACGTCCCTAATCACGGTGATATGCAAATTTAAGGTCCCATTTGAAACGCGTTGGTATCTGAATACCTAATATTGTAATATATTTATTTATTTATTGACGCTTAGGTGGCTTTTACATGTTGATACATTTGTATAAAATATGCTCATACAAAGGAATATAATAATATACTACTAAAAAATAATAATTAGAGTAAAAAAGAAGTAAGCAGGTACAATATAAGTAATTTTTGCCTGTGGTTATACAGCAGGTTGTACAAAAGAGTATAAAAGTATTTAGTACATAATATAATAACATAAGTATAAAAGAAGTAGGTACTATCTAAGTAGGTGGTTACAGCGAAATATATGGATAATAGGTTTGTAATAATTATCATATCATAATACAGCAAACCTTTATTACCCCGGAATTGGTATTTTACAGAACATAACAATGATGAAAAAGGTGCGCAACGAAAAGCTTAATAAATCTAATAAAAAAAACATTCAAATAAACTGATTTTTTAGTCTGGACACAGTGTTGTAACGGTAAAAGTTATTACGAACAGCAAACTGCAATTCGGTTCCATAATACAGAATAATTCCGTTGAAATTGTCCATTGCATTATATTGTCCATTATTATGATTTCGCCGCGAGTTGCCGCGGGCTAAAATTATTTCATTCCGTTTGCAGCATCCCCTTTGTAATAACTCAGTCTGGTAAACTCGTAACAATCTCAAAATAAATTAGGTTTATATGTGTACGTATGATTCACATTGTCAAACTAGACGAGTCTATTCTAGATTCTAGACTACCGTACGTTTATATTGCCTTTGTCATTTTCATCAACTGGGAGTAGGACACCCTGTACCTTGTAACCTTGTTTTTCGTATGTTTTTTTTTTGTTTTTGTTTTAAGAGATATATAAATACATGTAGTTAAATATGATAAGGAACTCCAGTGAAAAATATAACGACTTTAAAAATATATATTCATATAGATCAGCAAACGCCGATTCCGAATATATATATTTTTTTTTTATTAATTTATTAAGTTAAAGAAATACATAAATTATTTCACTTTTTAACCTAAATACATATAAAGTTATTTCACTTTTTAACCTAAGTACATATATAATTATTTCACTTTTTAACCTAAATACATACATATTATTCTTAACTCATTTTAACACTTACATTATACATCATATCACTCAACATCGCATTACATCACTTATATACCCCACATATCATTCTCATATTACCATATCATATACCTTTCATTATTTATAATTATACGTAGAATTTATAAATCGTTATTTAAGAATGAAAACAAATATTATTCATGAAAAAATTAGAGTATTCATGATCAAACCATTTATCACTACAGATATTATGATAATGTTAATGGTCAATATTATTATTATTCTTTGAGTTAAAGTTTCTAATAAGTTACATAATTTTATTTCTTATGTTTAGTTATGGTTTACTATAAATACAATATCAAATTATGTACGGTAAAGATCATCCTTGTCTTGACGTTTGACATTCTAACCTTAAAACTGATCAAAACAGACCGGCCATAGATTTGAAGCATTTTGGCGTACTTTAAAAAATTGAAACTTTGAAAATTATTTTAGCCATGAAAACTAACTTTAAAAAAAAAAACAAATATACTGGTATTTAAGTTTGAACGTCATTATTGAGAAAAAAAACTAAATTTCTCTAGAAACAAAGTAAAATCCGTAAACCACTATTCCACGATGGTCGGATTCGCTATAATTCTCATATAAACACGGTTTTTAAGCAAAAATTCTCATATAAACACACATATGAAATTTTTTGATTAAAAAACCTTTGTAACTCTCTTCCACTTGGGTATTTTTGACCGGACGGTTTCACCCTATCACGGGCATCTTCAGATTGGTACATTATTATATCTTTGTTATATATAGTATCAATGTCAGGAGTAAGTCCCAATGCTTTCTAATATTGTATGTATCATTAATGTATTGCTTTCTAATCCTAATAATTTATTAATTAGAAAGCAACATATACAATATTAGAAAGCAACTCACTCCTGACATAGATACTATGTATACCATAGATTTAGTTTTAATTGTACAAGACTGAAGATGCCCGTCATGAAACCGGTCCGGTCGAAAATACCCAAGTGGAAGAGAGTTACAAAGGTTTTTTAATCAAAAAATTTCATATTAAAATTGAATTCTTCCATGAATTGACAGATTCAAAATTAGAAATACTCGGAATTTATTTATTTTTAAATTTAAAAACAAAATAAAAACATTAGCCACTCATCTCACTAGGACAGACCTGTGTTGAGATGAGCGGCTTTACAATTTTATTGAAACGATATATTTTTTTTTATTATTTTACTTTTATCAATTTTTATAATTTTAATTAAGTTCTCTAAAACCTGAACTGGACATGGACGTCTGAAAGTTGTTAATCCCCTTAATAAATAAACGGGATATCTGATACGTGTATGTTGTAAATGCATGTAACACCATGTTAAAGATGTGGAGAATAATATAAGAATGCCAGATTAATGTAAACGTTATGTGTGTTAGGTTTATATTCTAGGTATACGAGTACCTACTTAAGTATAAATTGTATGTCACTAGCTATAACTTTTAGTTGGTAAGTCACTAGCTATAAGCCATACATGTAAGTCACTAATTATAAGTCTCAGTAGTTAATCCCTAGCCATAAGTCTTAGTTGTAAGTCAATAGTTATAAGTCTTAGTTATAAGCCATTAGTAATAAAGTTTAGCTGTAAGATATTGGTTGTACGTCAAGTGGTATGTTATTTAATTAATTGTAAAGCGCCCTTCATGTGATTTTCTCGCAAAAATGGCGCTATAGAAGTAATCCAAATTATTATTATTATTATGGATAAGATTAAGAAAGGGACGCTTAGATGATGTCGAGATTTAGAGCGGATAAGCGATGAAACGAGTGTGATGAGAATAGATTTATGACGCGGAAGTGAATGATAGAAGAAGTCGGGATGCCCGAGAAAGACATGGCATGATCAAGTGAATCAAATACTTGAGTCGGGCCAAGTAAACAAACAGAAGAATGTGTTTGAGACAATTTACTAATGCGAATGAGGCAAGGAATGCATGCAGAGATAGTGTTGTGTTGCGGTCTATCGTCTATGCCTACCCCTGCTGTGAAACTGCTGATTAAATAAAGAATGAATTGAAAAATTTAAGTTAAACCGTGATTTTCAAGGATATTTTATTCGTGGTATTTATTCTTCATATTTTAATATAGTGATTTTGTAACTGATTTTAGTAATTCTAACGAAAAGCTTTTATCATTAAAAATAGTTTTTAAAAACGGTTAAATTTTCATTGAAAAAGCAGAACTGAATTACTGGAGAACAAATTTCCATAATTCCATCTATCGACAGAAACGTGAACTAATTTTAATCATTGATTTTTTTCGTTACTGCGAATCTCACTAGGTGGCGACAGCGTGCACATTGCAATGTTATTTTTACACGGGAGAAAATAACATTTTTGCCATCTTGTCATAAGGAAAAACCTATGTATAAAAACATGTGCTTTCCTTTCAAACATTGTTTCTAATGTGTATAGTACATACCGTAAAGGAAATGTTAGATCCCATTACTTGTATCAAATTATTCATGTTCTTGATCACAGGGTGTGTGATGAATTAGTGCAAATAATTAAATTGAGTCGTCTTAATTTTAATGAAGGATTAATGGTTCCTAAGCATAAAAACAAATATGGACAAAGAACTTAACTTCTTAAAAGAACAAAAGAAATATCACATGATTCCTAGCTGTATTAATATGTTACCCGCTGATATAAAAAAAACTGTAACTTGGCTAGCTTAAAGAAGCTATTTGTATTAGATAATAAGGAAATATTATTTTATTTATGATTTATTGCTTTCGTTTATGCTTTTTTTGATTATTTTTTTAAAAATACATTTTTCATTAAGATTCTTGTGAAATATTTATGTTTTAAGTTTGCTACTTATGTTTTTTGTATGTTTTTATCTTATATATAAATTTACTCGTATATATATATATATATATACACATATTTTTTAACCATGTCTGTTAATTTTGAGTTATAAATAACAAGCTCCCGTTAGACAAATTACAAAAAAATAATTTATCATGACTTTTTTGCATTGTATTTTTTTCTTTAATAAATGTAAATTTAAAAAGACGACAAAAGTTAACTCACCAAAGATTTTTCAAACCTTATAGTTATTGATCACAGAACCTGATATCTTATTGTACTTGTTAAAGTGGTTATAATGTTAATTGGTTTAGTTACACGATACTGAAGCGAAAAGAAATAAGTTAAGAGGAACGGCTGCGCGGCCTGTTTCATACAAAACTTAATTTTGGATTTGTGGCCAAAATACCCACCCAAAACCCACAAAAACTGAATGATCTTTTTTTTAAATTAATGGTATAGTAAATATCTAGTACGGATTAGAAGTATTTTATTTTTTTATGTGTTAAATTACGAAATATAGGCCATTAAAGAAATCAATTTTTCATGATTTTAGGCACAACATAACAAAAAAAAAATCGATAATCGAATGTACACAGCTCGTGAAAATTCAAAATTCACCTTTTGTTTTGAACACACCTCGCATATATATATATTTTTTTGCAAAAATGACGTTCAAACTTAAATACCAGTTTTTTTAGTTTTTTGTTTTTTTAAGTTAGTTTTCATGGTTAAATAATTTTCAAAGTTTCAATTTTTTAAAGGCCGTCAAAACGCTTCAAATTTATTGCCGGTCGGTTTTGATCAGTTTTGAGGTTAGAATGTCAAATTTCAAAACAAGGATGAGCTTTACCGTAGATAATTGTGTATTCTATTCTTGGTGAACCATAACTAAACATAAGAAAAAATATATATACATTTTTAGAAACTCTAACTCGAAGAAAAATAATAGTGTTGACCATTAACATTATCATAATAACCGTATTGATAATTGGTTTGATCGTGAATACTCTAATTCATTTCATGAATAATAGTTATTTTCATTGAACAACAATTATAGAGCCTAAAGTCACCCAAATTAAGTTAAAATTTTACAAAACTAAAAAAATACATATTTAAAATGCAATACAAAATCGAAAAATATTTTTTTTTTATACTAATTTAAAAACAGAATGCTCACGTGACGTCAGATGTTCCAAATGCAACGGTACCAACATAACACCGTGTTTTGATGAGCTGATTTTTTATCAACTTTCAAATAACGATTTATAAATTTTACGTATCAGAATCGGGGTTTGCTGATCTATACTAATATATATTTTTAAAGTCATTATATTTTTCACTGGAGTTCCTTATTGGGGTAGTGTCACTAATACTTGCTTTGGGCCTCTAATAAACATTCAGAAATGAATTCCGAAAGTTATCCTTTAAGGACGAGCACTAAACAAATCATATTGCACCAAATTAACATCTTTAAATTAACGCAGAAAATGAGCGTGTATAATTATAATCATATTTCGAATACCGTCAATATGTTTATCTATCGATTTCCATGTTTTAATTTTATTCTTTAAATACCTTATAATAATCTTCTTAACTCTAACAATCAGACTAAATTAGGTTAATAAATTAAGTTCTTCATTAGACAAAGTTGATTAATAATATGACAATACGCACAGCTCCTGATATTTGCCACACATTGAGATGGCAACATGCTACACCAGCGCCCCTAGCGGCACGAGTTGGCGAAATTGGGTGTTTCCAAAAATTTTAACCGATTTTCTATGAAATATATTCTTAATAAATAATAGAAATAGAAAATTAAATAATGATACAATCTACATATGTCTTTACTCCTCCTTTGCTCATATAATGTATATAAATATTTTAAAAAGCTATTAGGATTTTATTAACATTTCAAACCTGGCTGCTTACGCACTGTCTAAATTGTTTACAAAGAGAATAAAATAGCTATAATAAAAGCAGTACAGTCTAGAAGCGCTATAGCTTGGGCCGCTAGGGGCGCTACTGTAGAATGCTGCCAGTATTTTGACAAACCTACACGTGTAATAAAATATCATTGATGTCAAAATACTAACAACATGTTGCACTAGCGCCTCTATCGGATGGGATATCTCAGGTCGGATCTGGAGAGGCCTCTTGAGAGAGACCCCTTGACGTTTCTAGCCGAACTCTAGACACATCGCCTTGCACCGCAATCGGAGGGATGGATTTATATGTTCGTCACTCCCTGACTCACCGACCCCCAGATTCCAACCCAAACCTCATACTTTTTTCCTTCCCAGAACTTCATTTCCTTCCTCTCCTTCAAATTTCCCTCTACGCAGCATCGTCATACAGGATAATATGGATGCCATTTAAAAAATAATGAAAATCGATGGAATATATATTAATGTGAGGTGGCAGAGCTGTCTTCAATTAAATCTTATTATTTTGAGCAATACTATACAGGAAGAATTTTACCTCTATTAAAGAATAATATTCCAGTATAATCCGATGAATTACCCGGAAGATTTGCAAATCACGTCTTCAAAACGATTAGAACCATTAGCATTGTTATTTGAAGGAAAACTTGAATATTTCAATCAACAAAACAACAACAAACATACATTACGTGTCTTACTTAATGCGCGAGAAACTAGTTTCTAGTACAGATTTTACCCTATCGTCAAGTTTCACTTGAATTCGAATTCCCGGGAGAAGTTTTCCTCGGTTGAATTGTGCAATGATTACAACCAGACACGTTCTGAGAAACTGTATTCATCAATCTGGATTATATTAGTTCAATCATCAGTTCGAAAATTATGTTACGTTATACACAATTTATGAGAAAACTGGCTATTCCTTTAATTTTTTTTTAATGCATTAACTCCATACAGAAAGCCTTGAGGAAGATAATTTTCCACAGGTCATATATCAGTATTGGGGATGCTGTGTGGCAGTGGCATGCATTGCTCCTTGTTCAAGAGTAGACTGTAGTTTTTTAGGTGTTGATTATCATTATTTATCACACCATAAAACATGAAGGATAAAGCACTCAAGCCAAATTGCAATTAAATATTAGAAAGTATAAATAACTTCTTACGGTAGAACGAAAAAGAAATAAGAAACTTCTGAATTTGCTTTTTAAATCTGGAAAAAGAAAGGTATGCACAGCTTTTCAGCCTTTATGAGCTGCACGCCCCTGCTGTGTAAAGATTTTTTTTTTGTAGAATGAAAGAAGAGGAAATTCTGGGAAGGAATGTGGTATGGGTGGGTAGGAATATCGGTGTCAGTGTGTTCAGGAGTGACGAATATATTAATTCATCCCTTCCTCTGCGGTGCAAGGCGATAGGTCGAGAGAGTCCTCCTGGAGAGATCAAGCCTAAGCGATCAGGCCTACCACGCAATTGGTGAGCAGACTTCCACCGCCAGGTCCTGGACTAATCTTACCCCATGATGAACCCGTGCACCACTGCTAAGTCACCGGCCGTAGCGAACCACACGGGGCAACTTATGGCAGAGGTGTTAGTTATCCAATTAATGCTTCCCGGGGCGGTAGTACCCATACCCGCCCCATAAATTTTCACAAAACTTGACATGCAGAGATTAACACTGAGAAATTTTGTATTCACTGAATCAAAAAGGTTACACTTTTCAAATTTAGAATAAAAATAACCGCCTCGCAAAATATATCATGGGTAAGTACTTTACCACTTTACTGGATTTGAAAAGACGATTTAAAAAATTTGATAATTTACAAAAAACATACATCAGTGTTAGTAAACTAGTGGTAGAAGCAGTCCGGTAAGGTCTGGAGCTCCAGATAACCTAAAAAACCCTTAACTTTGTGCAAAAATGGACAGTGCGTTTGATTTCACCCTTTAGAGCACGGGGATAGTGTCGTTTTTCAACCGGTATTTTAATGGAAGATTCTCTGAAGAACTAGCATTATTGATCCCTTAGGCACCGGTGCATAGTCCGGAACTCGCCAAATGCACCCCTAAAATTTGTACACGATTGGCATTCAACACATGAGAACGAGTCAGTTTTGCGACTCGTTCTTGAATTGAACTACCCATCTGTAGAACGATTTGCCGGACTGTTTCCTCCCCCCGATAACATGGGTCTCTTCAAGACCCATGTTCACTCCTTCCTCTCCTCTAAAATACCCTCCACGCAGCATCCTCAGAGATGACATGGGAGAAATTATTTTCCTCAGAGCTTCCTGTATGGAGTCAATGTAAAAATAAAAATAAAAGCATTCATTTACCTCCGCACAAGGAAATTATATATTTTTAATGAAACTTGAGCCAGGCTAGCACTCAAAAATATACACAACACAAATGATTTATAAGTAAATTCTACAAGGGTAGTTAAGACAATGTCTAAGGTTTCCAGTAAAAAAAGTTTTTTAAAACTGCAAACTTTTAAGTTCTATTTAATCATTGAAGATAATATTAACAAATCTCAAATGAAATATGAAACTGAAAAGACACAGATAAAAAAAGATAACGGTCTATATTGGACTCGACGTTAGGCTCTCTAAAAAATATGATAATTTTAAGTTCCATATGAAATACATACTCGAACTTTTGGTATAATGTTCAAAAACACCTTTACCGGTTTTCAAACAGCACCAATTTTAGACATATTAGTATGTATTTCATAGAATTTAAAAGAATACAAAAGATCTTAATTCCCAGGAATGTTTTATAACATTTTTCTATCTACTCGTAAAAAATTTACTGATAAAACATTGTTGAATTACATATTTAGAAAATGACGTTAACGCCATTTTAAGTGTTGACTCTTAAAGGCATTAGCAATCCATCTTAGGTCTTGAAAAAACCCTTTCCAATCTAAGAATACAGAGTATAGGTAGTCACTTTATTTAGTCATACTTTTTATCCTGAGGAAGGAACCGAAACATATTGATAAACGTTATTAAAAACAGTGGTTAAAACTAAATGTTTTATTATCATCTATTAAATATGATGCCAGGAAAGTTATTTCACAATTATCGAAGAAACATACATAAGGTATATTATGATGCCATTTAAAACGTCAAAGTCGAACTTACACCCTATCGTAAAATTCAACACTGCACACAATTTAAGTTTTAGTATTTTGCTAAGAAAGTGGTTTGTATATTTTTCACCGGGCAAAGGAACCTCTTTGGTCAAAATAGGTTGCTTTATAATTGACTTGCAAGTTTCAATAAAGTACATGCAAACAAAAGAGAAACAATACACCAAACACACATTAATAAACGTACCATAGCTACCTCTCGATACCTACGTACTAGCTACATAACAACCGCTGATTCAAAAAGATTGTATATACAAAAAACACAAGAACTTAAGAAACATGAGAAAATCAACGAGATTATATAAACCTAGCCATTACCTTGAGAAAATCATTCCTTTCTCATGTCCCGGTCGTGTATCAACTTAACTCATTTCTCCTCGCTTCAGAAAGGGTAAATCAATTAATGATAACATTAAAATCAATGTAAGAAATATAATACAATACAAGATATGTGATCAACAATTATAATCTTTGCAGAATTTGTAATGAATATTATACCGCTACCAACAATCTTCGCTGAGTTTAGTTAATTTAATATTTTGCACTAATTCATCACACACCCTGTGATCAAGAAAATTATTTATGTCATACAACTAATAGGAATCTAATATTTCCTATAGTACATTATAAAATTTTCCCTACAAAATTCCTTTCAAAGGGTATGGAACAATAACGGTCAATTTGAAATTTGACGTTAAAGGGAATTTCAAAAGCTTTGAAGAGATCGACGGAATTATAAATTAATGTATTTCTTCATGGTAAATATCTCTGATATTTTTAATATATATTATATTAAACAGTTCAGGGAAATATTCGATATTTTCATAGCATAAAATCTCCGGACGTGATGGAATAATAAAACAACGTTTATCAAAAGTATTGATTTGAAGTATTTATAAGTAAAACAACCCCAAAGTTGGGGGAAGGGAATAACTTCCTGGGCACACCGACCTTCCGATCTTGTTGGAAAAGTCAACCGTTATGATGGGTGACTTCAACCTTTCGCCTTAGTAAATATTATTTCTTCAAATTAGTTGGAGCTTACTCAATAATTATTAATTAATAACACTTTCGCATCGGGAACCGTCACAATGTTATTTCAAATATTGGAGTATTAAAATTTTGACATGACATAATTGTTTCCTTAAACGGAAAGCCTTCTCGTTGGAACAAATATAAAATATAAGATTTTTCCAATGGCGTATGTTGATTTTCCAGTAAGTATTTCGTATTTTTTGGTTTTCATGGTGTATACCGATTTGTATTAAATATTAATGGATTTGTGATTTCACTTATAGCTTCGCATTAAATAATAAATAATCAACCATTTCATAGTGCCGTTTAGTGATTAAAATCTCCCCAAGGGCTTAAATGATTAATTAAAAAAATTATTAGATTCTTTCAGAATTTCGAAACTCGTTCGGTTCACTGCCATAATACAATCATGTAAAAGACGTATGTCGTTAAAATGATCAGAAAATATATAATGTGGGTGCAGGTATTTAACGTAGTTAATATTAATTTCAAGGAATTCGAAAAAGTCGTTGTCGAGTGCTGTAAATTTTATTATACCGTAGACTTTCCTGAATGCGCCTGTCCAAACCGAATAGCGATATTCTAAAAATTTGCTATCGCTGGCGTCTATTGTGTTCTCTTTACATTTTCATTTTTATTAATATGTATTATCCATGTTATTTGTATATACTTTGTGAAATGTGTAGAACTGCACTGACATCTCCACATTCCGAAAAAATTTTTTTTTATTATTATTAAAGAAATTATTACAACCGAGGAGCGCTGCGAGAGCAGCCGTATTGTAACGAGAAAGAAACACATAATAATAACTAAAGAAGGGAAACCCTCTCCGACCATAATCAATTATACGAGTGGGAGAGAAGAGGCTATTTATAACACTGGGTTGAATGATGAACCGTCAAGAATCAATGATTTCATTCAATTCAGTTTTCTCAAAACTATGCTTTAGAAATTAGCAACCACCATATTTCGATAACCAATTAACCGATTGAGCTCAGATGTGATATGTACCTTCAGCAAACTGTTTTATTATCGCTGGTGAAATAGATTGACATCATTTTAATTTTTTGTTTACTAATAAGGGTTAAAATGGAAAAAAAATGTTTAACAATCCGCAGTTTTGTGAAAAAAAATTAATGCTCGAATCTGCTACCAAAGGTCACAAAAATCATGAAGGTTGAAAAAATGCTTTTTTTTTCAAATACGTATAATTTCCGTAAGTCTGGTTGCCATCAAGGGGTGTTTTCTGCCCACCGTTGTATTCAAATATACGAAACCATAATATTTTTTACAATATTATGTCCTTTGCGTGTAAAACCGTAAATACATTTGGCTAATAAACAATGTTTATCTCAGGTAACCTACCATGTAAGTATTATACTGTAAAATATTTTCTGCCTGCAGATAAAATTATTAACGTGTATATTTTAACGCGGTATCGTGATTGATCAAATGCATTGAACGTATAGTTTAGATTTACAGATCGATGAACCGATAAGTACAATTTGCTAGCTATAAGCTGTAGTAATAGATTATGTATAGTTATTGATAAGATAGAGCATTTGTAAAATATATATATATTTGCACAGCGCCCTTGAGGTAATTTTTCACAAAAACAGCGGTATGCAAATCATCCAAACATTACAATTATTATATCAACGCTTTTTCTACAAAAAGGAATACTCGTTCTTAATGGTAGAATAAATATGTGTACACAATTTCACAAAGAAAGCTTGAATGGTTTTGAAATTAATAAATTCTAAAAATCATCTCCAAAATAGCATCCTAGAAAACAATACCGCCTTAAGAGTGTTCAACGGTGAAATATATTTTTATTGTCCTTTTGTGGTAGCTATGAGATCTTGGACAATGTAAACGAAAATACTTAAAATATTCTTCATAAATCAAGCATGGCTTAAAGTGACAACGGAATCGCCTTTAAAATGTCGGAAACAATCCTTAGAATAAAGATTTATACGGTTTCAAGTAGCTTGGTTTACAATTGTTTGTAATAAATTACCATTAAAAAATAACAGAAAAGGGTTTAAACTACTTGTTCAGACATTTAAGGGTTGCGTACCTATCTTGTATAATACAATAATATGTGTTTGAGTATCATGAAACCCAACCATGTAAATCTTTTAGAGAGAGAGGGAGTGTAAGAATTTCTTGCTTTGCATTCTTCAACGAAATAATTTATTACTTGGACTTAGTTTTTTTCTCTGGTTAACATTTTGCAGGTAAACTTTAAAAAATATCATTTTTTTGTGGACATTGAAATGTGGCATCAGAGAGATCAACATATTTATTTACTTCACTTCAAGCAACTTATTTTAAACATTCGTTGTTAATGTTAACGACATCCCCAGTCAGCAAGAAATGTTAACCGGATTTTTGTTGTGAATGACTTAAGACTCTGTAATGACTCAACACTCTGAAAGTCAATAGATTGATTTTTTTGTTGTTTTTGTGAAATTTACATTTTCCAATATTCCCCGATGATGGACAAAGACTTTACAAACTTCTCAAGAACTGTTTCTTACTTTCATATGTTTAAATGCATATGTGTGTAGAAATGTCATTCTATTTTTTAAATTAATTAAAAAAATTACTTTGTATATACCACTTTATTAATATGCACATATATCTACATGTTTCAAAAGCGATACTTTTTTCATCAGGAATATATAGAATACTAAAAATAATAATATCAATTATAGACAAATGATAAATATAGAACACAATAATGTAAGAATAGACAAATTATAAACATAAACAAAAATTGATTAAAATAAATAAGTAATTGATCAAAAATGTTAAATAAAAATTATTATTACATTAAATAACAAATTTATATTTGAAATTATAAAAATTTCAAATTTATCTAATTGTAAACCGGTTGCATTTGTATGTAAAATTTATATCAAAATAATGATTGATTTCTAAAATATGATTGGCAAATTCAGAATAACTGTTATTATTTGAACACCTTAGGTGTTCCTCAACTCTAGTACTGAAATTCCTAAAATTATTTCCTATGTAAAAATATATGCAATCATTACAAATTAATTTACACACCCCCGATTTATTTAAAATATTGTCTTTAACTTTGTTATTTAAAAAACTTTTTTAAAAATTTATTATTAGTATGAAAAGCTGGTTGGATAGTATTTGGAATGTTTTTAATAAAAAAATATGAAGTATTATTAATTTAAAACAACATTTTTCTCCACTGTTTACTAACATCAGTTATTTGTGGATATACATAAGATTTATTATTTTTTTTCTTAAACTTTCTTTAATGTATTATGTATTAATATGGCACTATAAAAGTTATTTGTTAATCTGTTTAATAACAAGTAATTATTTGTTAAAATAATGTTTCCATAGTGGAAGATACTCCCAGTATAACCTTAGTGAAAGACCACCATTCAGAATTGAAACGTTGCTTGAAATAGTTTTAGTCGTGTTTGGTGACCAGATCTGAATAGCCAGGTATTCCCGCACCTCCCTCTTCCCTTCTCCTTCCCCGCCCCAATACCTTCAACCTCAAAACATTCCCCAATTGAGGATGCCATAGTCTCACTGGCTCCAGGCGGTTGGGAGCAGTTGGGACTCTTGTACGGTATTCATGTATATTTTTTTGTTTTTTGATAGAGTTACATTAACTAATCTACTAGGCATGGAATGAAAAGCTGATATTGTTTTAGCAAAGGGATGATTAAAAGTGTTATTTGTAACATTATATTTTTTTACGGTCTCAACTCGTTGAACGCGTGCCCCAAAGCAGATCGGTCGCAAGCGGCTATGCCCAGTATATATCCATTAAATATATTTTTTATTAAAAATGACGTAGCCTGTCACGTGGTCACACACTGGATTATTATAAAATTAAGACGTCTGAAGCAAAAAAAAACTACTTGTTAATTTATTGAGGTGATTTTTCACAAAAAACGGCGCTGTACAAATTATCCCATTATTATTACTATTGGATTAAATCATTGAAGCTTATAAACAGAATTGTTATATCATGTTTTTTAACGATACCATTTTTAAATTTAAGAACTACTAGAATAATAAAAATGACCAAAAATAACAAGGTCTCATTAGCTCAGTGGTTCGAGTGTCCCGGTGAGACAGAGGTCCCGGGTTCGATTCCCAGATGAGATCGTTACCTTTTTTTCTGTGTCTTTTTCTGTTTCATATTTCATTTGAGATTTGTTAATTTTATCTCCAATGATTAAATATTGAATATTTTTCTAACCCGACTCATTTCCCTATTTTCCCGAAATTCGGAAAATTAAATCTTAAGTTTTATTCATAAAGCTGCTATCGTTCATTTCATTATTAACAGATACAACTTAAAGAAGCTATGTAACAATGCGTCAAGTCCTTATTTCGCTTTAAACATAAACCGGAAAAATACCGAGTTTTACAACGGCTTGGGTAAGGAAAACATTTTTTTTATGTGTGTGTTTTTATGGGGGCAAAAAAACCAAAGAAGAAATGTTACGTTTTTTCCTAGAAAAACTTTAGTAAGAGGCAAGCCTTCAAGGATAAAAACATCCGCAGAATTCGAGCGGTTAATATCATGGACTACGAATCCAACGATTGCAGGTTTGAATCATACGATCAATACGATGTCTTATCTTATTTTGTGAAAATTAAATCAATGTTTCAAAGCTTCAAAGCGCATGATGGAAATTATATCACAATTTCCCACTTTCGCAACTACAAATATCGCAAAAACAGATTTTCTGCTTCTTTTATACAATTAAGAAGAGTCTGAATAACCGAAGAGTATTTATGAGACGATGTATGAACGTGAATAAAGCAAGGAGTGTGTGTGACAATACAGAGTTGTGTCCTATCCCGTGGGAAAACTGCGTGGCGGTTAGTTAGTTAAAGACGAACCATCATAAAGAGATTATTGTTTGTGAGGTGGTGTACTGTAACATAGGAATACTGCTAGGTAAGAGGATACTGCGGGCGTTTGTTTAAACCACTATCGCTGTGCACTAATACTCGTACATTCGAGTGCTCTTCAAAACGATTTGCCTGTAGTTTGTTAAATGTTTCGATTTAAAAAAAAACTCATGCTTTAATTGGCACTCTCAGTCGCTAAGCAATCTCAAGTTTTTTCTCTCTGGAGAGAAATCTCAACACGGTGTAGTAGGTTTTCCATCCCCTGCGGGGGTGGATGAGGGGGTGGGAAGAATAGTTCTAAGGGCGTCGGGTAGCGAAGCGCTCTCAGCATGTAGGCAATTTCATAAGGGTCAACGAATGTGAAGGCGAAATTGTATTATGGAGGTTTAATTTGGTGGCCCCTGTGTGTTTTAAACTTGCTATGAGTTGTCAGCATTTTGCAACAGTATATCTTATCTAACAGTTCTTATTGTGCCCATGGTAGGAGATCATATAAATAAAACCACTATGATCCTGCCGCGTACAGCTCCATCGTATCATATTTTGTATTGTTACGTTCGTTTTTTGTGAGAAAGTGGTCGTGGTTATTCGTATTTTTGAGTCGTTTCTTCTTTTCTGAGGATCGTGACCCCCACTCCAATCTCTCTGGTGTACAAAGCTCCTCCACTCCTCGCGACTATGCTCTGCGTGGAGAGCTGCGGACACCCTAGACACCTGCGAAATTTGGTCACTCCAACGCATCGGTGACCTTCCTCTGCTTCTCTTACATCCCACTTTTCCAGTGACCATAAGCTTCTCCAGGTTAGAGTTCTCGGTTTGGCGAGCAATATATGCACAGAATCTAAGGATATGATGTAGACAGACAGTTGATAACCTATTGTAGATGCCAAGCTCTTCTAGAATTGATATATTTGTGCACCTGGCTGTCCATAGAATTCTGAGCATTTTTCTCCAGCACCACATTTCGATGGAGTCTATCCGCTTCCTTTTCCTGGCTCTGAGTATTCATGTTTCCATACTGTAAAGGAATATGGGGAAAATCACTGCCCGAACAAGTTTTACCTTGGTGGTCTTCATTATGCCTCTATCAATTCATACCTTTTGCAATTTGCTCATTGCGTCTTTTGTCATGCAAAACCTTCTTTTCACTTCTATTTCACAACCTCTTTTGTCACTTATAATCGAGCTTAGGTACTGGAATGAATACAGGATGGGGCCCCACGATGCTGCGTCAGTGTAATATGTACAGAGGGCCCCCACGCGAGGGCGAAAGTGTATTATGGTGATGGCCCCAAGTTGACCGCCAGTGTAATATGTGGGACTAGATACCAGTGTTAGAAATGGCAGAGACAGGTTATGTTAAACTCACCTTGAGGCCAGTCGCGGGAAGCTGACTGAGGGATTCACCTGGATAGCTCAGTAGGTAGGAGCATCACAGCTCTTCTCTGCAAGATCGGGGTCGGCGTTTCAGCCTCATACCTGCGTTGGAGAAAGGCACTCGAGCCACCAAATGAAAAGACGTGAGCTTTCTAGACAGGGTTTATTTTACGGGAAGGCAGTCACAAGTAGTACATACGGGGTTATAATAACAATTGGCAGTACATAACCTATCTAAGGTTCAAATATCTATCTCGCTCTGGTGAGTCTAAAATCGGACATGTTATTTAAAGGCACAGTTAAATACAGCACGAAAAGAGGTTTGAAAAACAGCTTACGGTGTCTGTCAGCACGCTCTTCCATCGCAAAAGGTGATGCCGAGGAACGCCGGATCCCACACGGACAGCATCCGGTGGCTCACAGGGAGTTATGCACTCATCACTGACTGTACTAATTAGTTATGCAAAGACAATGAGTTTACATTGTACTAATGCATGGAAGGCAAGATGACGCTAGAAACCATGCGCACGCACCTCTCGATTCTAATGTCGGACTTCTAATAATGGCGAGCGGTGGGCTTTCGCCAGATGACCGTTGCGCGAGGCCGGTGGCGGGCGGGAGTCTCGCTCCTGGTGGCAAAAGCCGGGACTAATCCTAGCGTATGTTCAAGAATCTTCTTGAATCTCCTTTTACTAGTAGCGAATTCGTTACATAACAGTACATAAAGTTATTCACCATTTCTAAGTCTGTAGGAGTATTTGTTCTTTCAAAGGAGTTTGCCCTGTTGATCACCATTATTCGATTGGGGTTATAGGTCATATAATTAGAGTTGATGCGAACAATACACACCTAGACTATGCGAATTGGTGTATCTGTATACATGTTTATCCTTGCAAAGCGTTACATAGAAGAATATTTTTGTTTTGTTAAATCTACAGATTGTTAGGGATAAAGTCGTGGCGTGCGTTGCTCTATGACCATGTGTGTATTTTGTAAGTTCGGGTATAAATTGTGAATTGAATATGACTGTACTTTATCTTCCGCTGATTATTATGGGCATCTGAATAAATGAACATACAAGTTCTTCAATAAATTTCAAATCGAAACACGTTTTGATTAGAAATTTCTTGCCTTTTAAATTTTGTCTGGAATTTCGTCTTATGGTTCATTTATCTTACGGTAGGCATAGCTTTTCAGCCTTTATGGACTGAATGCCACTGCAATAAAGAGACAACCAGTGTTACACGATCAACGAATAAGAATATACTCACAGTATAATTATTTTTTTCAAATATGGTAAGACATGCAACAATTAAGTTATCAATCCAACTCATTATTGGAGTGTTAATTATTACTACGTGATATTAGGTTTTACGGAGTTTTCAAGGTAAAATATGTATATGAAAATAACATAAATAAATGCACAGGCTAGAAACATACAGATACAATAGAAATACATAACATCGTTTTAAAGGACGGCTATCAGAACAGACTTGATACCCGTAATAAATGGTTTTCCAAATAACATTAAAATAATTTTTTTTTAAATCATAACATCATTTCGAGATTTGTCCAAAGCTCACACTGGTCTCAATTCCTCAGGTAACTTATTGTATCTGTAAGGCAGTATATTCCAATGGTTTTAGCCCGTATTTTTTCGAGTTTTTTTTAAATGTGTAGTTTTTAGTGTTGTCGTCTATTATGCTGGTGAAGTCGTGATTATAGTTTAGTTTTATATCTATGCGATTATGACATTGAACCATATTTAAAATTGTGTTTTTTATCTCATCGCTAGATATTATCTTAAACGGAAATGCTAGTATGTGTCAGTTAAATTTTTTAACAGGTGTATACCATCGCAATCTAAAAATGTTAAGCAGGAATCTGTTTTGAATTATCTGCACCTCAGATATCATTTTCTGTATAGCGAAACTCATAATACTTGAAATATAGACTAATGTGAAATGAATCATACCATAGTACAATAATCTTAGTATAGGGGTGGGAGGCAATTCACGTAATTTGTACTTTACACCGATCACCGGATAAATCTTTAATTTTACATGTTAAATACCGTTTGCATGTTAGCCGTGAATCAGTCAGAAGGCCCAGATACTTCGAGACATCTGCTTTTTAAAGTTTGTTTGGTCCTTTAGAGGTATTAAGGTTTTGACCCTTCCTATTTTTGAATAGCGTATAATGTGTCTGTTTAATATTAGGACTAAGTTTATTACTTCTCAGTCAATCTACCAAATGAGCCAAATCTCTTTCCATTTCCCTTTCTACGTCGTTTATATTAATATTATGATAGAATATTATTGTGTCATCTGCATAAAGTTGAAGTGAACCCTTTATTCGCCATATTTCTATATCAATAATGTAGATCAAAAATAATAAAGGCCCGAGAATGGAGCTCTGTAGTACACCGGGTGTTATCATTTTAAGATCACTTATTTATTTTCAAATAAACACCGAATAGAACCCATCCATAAGATAACTATAAAATAGTTTTAGATTTTTGCCAACGATGCCCAGATGCTCCAGCATATTTTACTAAAATCCTTTGATCAACCATATCGAACGCCTTCTTGAGGTCTATAGTATTTTCCTGTTGTCTTTGTGGATTGGAGCGATTTTTGCCAGATTTGTGGATTGATCCGGAAAAATTCCGATAATCAATGATTGCCTAATGAGAATAAAAATATGGTCCGCTAATTTTTTTTTACAGAAACTGGGTAATTCCGTTGTCACACCATTGGCCTCTGGAGGTGCTCTGTTTTTAAATTCGAGATAATTTTTAAAACTTCTAGTTTATTTGTATCCGTATATATTCTATTTGAGTCATTACGATATGATGGGATGCTAGCAACTAAATTTTTACCAACCGTATCTGTTTAGAGTCTTTTATGTCTAAATAAATAGTTTTTGCAGATATTCGAAAAGCTTTACAGTCTGTGTTTTTTTTTTAAAGTTTAATTGGATTTTTCTTTTCTGTAGTCAAATAACAAGTTTGAATTATGCAATTATGCTCTGTTCGCATCATCATTCACCACGGCTTTTTTTAAGTCTTCATCTGCCAATATTCAGATGATTTTTTTTTCTCCATTTTTGTTCCGCACTTGGTGATGTACCGTTGCAATACTAACTTGAGTGCTTTTACTGGAAATCGGGTTATCCCGCCCCGCGTCGATGCTTTTAGCCACTCATTCGCCGAGTTTAATGAAATTATGTCGTATCGGAACGCTGAAAACCGGTACAGTGGTTCTTTAACCAACCAAACGCCATCAATAATCAAATTCCATCACATTCGTTTATTTTTCGTTGTTGATTTTGAATATTATCTTAACAAACATTTTCAGAGCTCAAACTGAAAATGAGTAATCATCATATTTACGAAAGTAGAACGAAATATACTCATACGCCCGATGATCCTAGCTGAAATGAAACTATGCTATTCCCAACGCAAATCTCGATCAAGTAACGATCAAATTTTCGATCAAATTAGGAGATTGAAAAAACTAGATTATGCTCCGCTCAATAAAGGACTAGTTATAAAAAGTGTCCACAAAGTGCAAAAATGAGTGAATTCGTATTATTAACATCCAAATATTGAACCACAAAGGTTTATTTAACTGTTTTCGGATGTGAAAAGTATATTTTTTGTATTTTTTAAATAAAATTGAAGATAATCTAACTTATTGTACTTATTTTATAGGCTACGTTTTGGCTTTTTTTACTGGTCGTGTTCCAAGGAGGAGAAATGTACGAAATGAATGTACATTAGCAAAAGTCAAGCTAACTCTTTATTTTTCAACAGATACGCTTGCAAAATATAATGCAAAGTAGTATTTAAAAGAAATAAAGTGTATTCATAATTAATACAATATTAACTCGTCTTTGTTAATTTAACATTGATAATTTTACTTCGACATCATTTCGTTGTATATTTATGTATTTATTTATTTAATATCAACGGTATAAATATACCATAAACAATAATTTCATGTGACAGTTAACTACAAGCATAAAAATGTAGCAAAATTAATTTTAAAAGATTACTATTAAATGTGACATTAGGTCGTACAATGACATCAGAGAGAATGTTATAAAGAATAAAAGTTCATGAAGGATGTAAAAGTAAACGATATGGTACATATAAAACATTCAGTAAACTTAGGTTAAATTAATATTTATTAATTGATAAACTAAAGTTCTTAAAAAAAAAAAAACAGTAATTATTGAATGGAACACTAGTATATATTGATTAACTTGGCGGGCTTGCGATAAGCCGACGTAGCTCAACGGTAGAGCATCTGACCGGATATTAGAAGGGTGCGGGTTCGAGTCCTGCCGGCGACATTTATCTTTGCTCGGAAGGTTTTTTTCAATTTGGATGAGTGTTTTAGATTAATAATTATTGTTTATAAAAATAATAATTAAATTAATATTCATTGAAAAGGTAAGATAGTATAACCTTCTCGCACTTACCTTCCGGGCAGTTAAAAAGATCCGCCATATCTGCGTATCTATTACTAACTTGATGTAATCTAGGTACAAGCGAGGATTTGCAATGCTCAGTCCTGGTGTTGTTACATTTAAACAGAATTTTTGAATGAGTGGCTCTCGTAGGTATATGAAATTGAATGAGGTTAATTAAATCAGGGCTGTCTATACTACTATTTACAATTTTGAACGTAAATATCAAGTCGGAAATAATTATTCGATCTGAGAGATTTAGTAAATTTATTTCTTTCATCAAGTAATTATGGTTAATGCTTTCAATGGGAATACCGAGTTTATAATTAATTTGTCTTTGAAATTTATGTCGAATTTTTTCGTTTGAAACTGAATGTATACTTGGGAATAAAATATTAATTTACTATTATTATTATAGACATATTCAGCTAACAACGTCATTTCCATGACATTTAAAACATTCGTTTAACTGTCGTTTATGAGACCCCATATTAATCGTTCCATAATTTTCAATTCAATTCAAATAACTAAATAATATAGAATCGGAATTCCTTTGTCGTGGCTATGTGATATGACGCTCCCCCTAATGTATACACATTTTGTTCATAAACACTAAACATCTAATAACCGAACTCTTCACTAAACAGACGTGTTTTCAATGTGTACTTCCTGAAATTTCTAATTGCTAACTCCCTTTTCGCACAATGGTACATATACAAAAAGTATTCCACAACCTTGACGTCAATCTTGATAAAATATAAAAACAGTCTCCGACGTCATTCCCGTTTGGGGTATGTTGTGAGGCTGAAGGTAGTGGGTAGGGGTAGAAAGTGGGAAGTGAAAGGTGTAGCAATACTGAGAATATCTTCTACTCTGAAACGTACCCCTTGTGTACTGTATATTATTAAACTGAATTAATAGTGAAATAACACAAATTTTTCTTCTTTTTTTTGCGTTTAATCCGGAGAACTTCATTTAATTTTTTTCTTATTGAAATTAAATCAAATTTAATAATGTTATCATTAAGTTCTGTGAGAGTTTTAGTTTTAATTATTGTGACAGCTGTTTCGGCGTTCCAGGCCATTTTCAAACTGAGGTTAATCCACATTGCGAAGACTTACTTCTTTGATTTTATTTACTCCCACCCAATTCTAATTTGGACGGTGTTTAAAATAATTATTTATTACCAGTAAAACTAATTTAGTTAGAAAATAATTCAAATTTTCTATCCTGTGAAGTTTTTACATTTATAATGTGTTTTCCCCGTATTTAAATGAAAATATTTTCTCAATTGATTTATTCAAATGTTTAATATTGTTTTGGTAGTGTGAACATACTGAGAAGTGGTTAATAAATATTTTTCCTTACTTTATTAAATAAATATTTTAAAAAAATAAATAAATAGGGTTTCATTCGTTCGTTTATTAATTTTGAAATGTTCAAGTAACTTTAATGTAAGATCCTTTTTTTCTATATGTAACGGTTTAGGCTCGTTGTTGTCAAGTGTGAAGTGATTATTCACTAGGAGACGTTCTGCGAATTTTGAAAAAGTGCTTTTATCATTATATCATATATGTTCTATACTAAAACACTTGAGGAACTTAATAATAAATTTAAAAAACAAAATTGAAAATTATTTCATCACGCCAGGATTTGAACTCGCGACCTCTGAATTCATGGTAAAGACCGCCTCGACTACGGAGGCCGTCAAACGCTAAGTTATAAAGTGGATATATACGAAGGGTCTTCCAATCTATTCCTCTTTATATTTCCTCCACGTATTATTTCGATAACTACGTAATACAGAATTCAGATGGGCGAGATCCAGGAGCGCAGAGGATGAAGGAGGTACGAAACACCTGCGACGATTCCTAAAAACCTTTAGGCTTCAATTGAGCACCTTTTCCAGTTCACCTGCGCTAACTTCGCCCTCCGAGATCTCCCTCGGGTTCAAAACGTAGGTCTACTGTTTAAAATATGGAAATGTTATGGGGGGTTACTTACGGCTAAGGTGAATAAAGTTATTTTATATCTGTCTCTTTGATTTTACATAGTTAAGTTATTGTGATTGTCTATCGTGAGATTGGAAAAAAACATCGTCTTTTTGGTTTTCCGGGATGAAATCCAATCGGAAGGTTTTTTTTATCAAATTTTACGTTACTTACGTAACATCCTGGAGAAAAGCTTAGGCGAGGTTACGTTAGGTGGGGTTATTTAATTATTTCATATCAACGGTATAAATATACCATAAACAATAATTGCATGCCACAGTTAAAGGCAAGCATAATAATGAAGTACAGATAATTTTCAAAAGTAACTGTTAAATGTGCATTAGATCTTATAATGACATCAGTGAGTATATAAACAAAAATAGTTCATGAAGGATATGAAAATAAAAGATATGCGTACATATAAAACATATCCATATATTGTATACAAGTATACCTGTAGCGTATTTTCCCAAAGCCGACTGCATTTATAAGAATGCCGTATTTTGTTATTCGGCCGCATATCGTCACTGCATGCTCCTCCGGGGACTCGGCATTACTGTTAGTAAAAACATTTTATGTAGCGCATCTCCACTCAAGACACTTGCAGTTATAACTTTCCTTATACGGTCGCATATCATCTCTGCATACTTACTTTACAAATGAGGACATACAGCAGAAATAATCTTTTAGGGAATCAAATGTTGGAGCGATTAACTGTTGGAGGGATCAACTGTCCGAGGGATCAACTATCGGGGGGCCAATTGTCGGGGGATCAACTGTCACGGGATCAACTGTCATGGAACCGTCTCAAATATATCAACTATAGAATAAGATAGAGTGTGCTAATGATTTTCGTCGATAATTTGTACAGTTTCAGAAAAATTGTCCTGCTATTACTTAAAAATATATAACAATGATTGGGCTTATTATATTATGTACCACTTGTGTCTTTTGCTTCTATTTGTATTATGTATCATTGAGTGGGTTTTTGTAATGTTATGTTTTATGTACCCTTTGTATGACTATTTGTAATTTCATGTAATTTATTTATAATAATTGAGTTTTTATAACTGGATTGTTCGCCTGTGAGTGTTAATACCTGCAAAAACTCAGAATAAATAAATAATTAGAATGGTATCAGTAGTGTTTTTGTCCAAATGATATGTTTGTTTGTTTCGGATATGTTTATAGGTATGTTTTAGGCAGGGGCGTGCGGTTTATACAAGCGTATAAGCACTGCCTCCTCTACCTTACTCGCATACAAGTGTAAATAATGTTTATTAAATTAGTGCAAAAATCAATCTACATTTTCAAAAAACATACGCGTAGTATTAACTAAGAAACGCAGCGCCGCGCGCGCCGCTCCAAAAGCACTAATCTAAGGTAGGAGGGAACTAAGGATACAAAACGACATACACGTCATATTCAAATGTTCTCTACATGCAGTGTCTGCAAAGCTGTGCCTTTAAAAATATGCAGCCAGAAAATGTAGCCATCAGTGCCATCTGTTGGTACCTCTAGTAATTAGTAAAACTTTTCTATGGAAATAAGCTTTCTTTCATGCAAATATTCCGAAAAAACGTTATTGTTACCCAGATAATTGACTTGTAATATGAATTAAATGAAATGGCTATCTAAATATTTGATGTAGCTTAGGTAATCCTAACCAACAACGACTAAAGGTTAGCTATTCTTGCCACATCTGTGGCAAGTTTTTTTTATCTCAATTAATTCGGTGTTTTTCTCTGTGCACGCCACTTGTTTTAGGTTTTTTTTTTTTTTTACATGAATACCGCACAAGAGTCCCAACTGCTCCCAACCGTCTGGAGCCAGTGAGACTATGGCATTCCCAATTGGGGAATGTTGTGAGGCTGAAGGTATTGGGGAGGGGAAGGAGAAGGGGAAGGGGAAGGTGGGGAAATACCTGGCTATTCAGATCTGGTCACCAAACACGGCTAAAAGCCATTTCAAGCAACGTTTCAATTCTGAATGGTGGTCTTTCACCAGGGCGATACTGAGAGTATCTTCCACTCTGGAACGTGCGCAAATATACTATATATTATTTTTAAATTAATTAATTGTGAAACAACACAAATTAATTAAATAAAATTTACTTGCGCACGCCGCGATTTGAACCCGCGACCTTCGGATTCGTAGTCGAGAGCCTTACCCCTCGACCATGGAGGCCGTATGTTAGAATGTTCCTAAAAATATCTTTCACGATGGAGTTTGAGTTGATTTTTCAAATATTACATTTCGGGGTTTTTGGCTTCTAAAGGTTAATAAAAATTCAAAAATTTGATTTAAAAATTTTCTTTATATATAAATAATAACAAAATTAAATCTAATGAAGCCTAACTGGGTTTTAACTATCTAATTAATATTGTATTAGGACACGTGTCACAATTTTTATATTTCAATTAACATAAAATTCTCGAAATATGTCATAACAGTCCGTTAATTCTCATTAAAAACATTCGTTAAGCTTAAAAAAACAAATCCCCCCCGCATTGCGTTATCTTCCGTAGTATTAAATATACTGACGAATTAAATTCGAGTTAACCGTATTTTCATATTATTCCGCTTTCGGGATTTCTGAAATTTCCTGAAAAATGTGTTCCGGGTAAGGGAGGCTCGCTATCCGGTTCGGGATGATCTAATATTTCAGGAACGGAAATACTCGTCGGATTATGCCGGGCTCAATCCTGCGGCGAACTTGAGAGAAATTATAAAAGATATATATACAACAAAAAACAGGTAAATATTTTTCTAAGGACGTGTATTGTACGTACAGGGTTATTCAGATTGGTGGACTCAATTTCGCAGGTTCTCCTCTGATACACGTGGTCGGCCGCATTTGAGCAAACTGTATGTTACAGTCGTAACATACAGTTTGCTCAAATTGATGATACCTACGACAAATGATCTTTCTAGTTGGAGATTCAATCTTAAAATGGAGACAAAAGATACGCTGCACTACAGTTGCAGACTCAGTTTAACAGAACTGAAGGTCATAGAAAACCTTGTACTGCATAGTAGCCATTTTCCTCACCACTTATGAGAAATGGTTGCTTGGCGTCACAAGCATACTAGATACCGATCGAGCGGTGGGATTCAAAACTTTCGGACCTCCTCATTCAATTACTATGTAGATCATTCACATTTAAAGTATAATTCAGGAAATATAGCTTTACGAAATTAAGTCCATCATTTTAAATAATCCCGTAGAATGCTGATAATGTTGCCTGTGAAAAACTGTTTTTGTATAAAAATATTTTTATTTTCATATTATGGATATTCGACTACGAATGGAAAAGTTGTGGGTTCAAGTGGTAGATGCTCTCCTTGGTGAAATACGAAAGATGCATGAAATGTCTTTTAGCGTATTTGGTGAGCAGATCCGAATAGCCGAGTACTTCACAACCTACTTCTTTCCCCATCTCCTCCCCTTCCCCACTCGCTACTACCACATACCAAATAGTACCAACGATATAAGCCGTCAAAGTATTCATAATACGCCGGCCGGCCGATAACCGTGTGACGTCACAATTCATAAAATGACTGGCGCGGCCACGGATGTCATAACCGCGGCAGTATGCGGTACTGCCATTCGAATTGTGAATTGTACTGATTCCAGCGGTTTTTTTACCCAATACACTTTGAAAGCTCATAACTGTCGTTTTTGAGATATCGAAAAAGTAATTTTACTCTCGTTATTCACTTTTTAAATATAATACATTATCAAAATGAAAAAAAAAAATAGGACGCAACATCAAGGTAGTCACATGAAAAGAGAAACAAATCTCCCGACACCACCTCATTAGTATGTATTTAATACATTCGTTCGCAATAAACGTTAGTAGAAGCTACTAGCGGATAAATCTTGACCATGGATGGTCTTTACTAGACCACGAGTACTGCCGAGCAAATTGATATTAAATGCTTACCAGGTAGTGATTCTCTCAGGTGTTCTGTCTGTTTCAATGTGTTAATAGAACATGTACACAAACATTCAAACCAGAGGCTTTTCGTGCTCGCTTTGGGAAAACGTACCTACGTGAGAAATGTTTTTGAGGTCGCATTAATTTGTTTCTGAGTTGATTTAGGCAGAATGTTCCACCGTGGGAATGCTTTGAGCCAAGAAAGTGGTTATATGTCGAAAACCAATAGGCTTCTACTGTTTGTTAATTTGTTCATATAATGAATTCATCAAAAACTACGCATAAAATGAACAATTTTTTTGAAATAATGCAAATTCAGTATATGGCATTATTTTCTATTAAATGATTAATTTTAGGAATTGGAAAAAGCGTTAATATTCAATTAAATATTATTAACAACCAATTTGTGTATTTCTTTAAAAGCCAACTCTTAGATTAATTTTCTAATTAATACCAATATTTAAAATAATTAATTTTTTATTTTAACCATTTGTTTTTTTCCTAGAATTAGTTTAAATTTCTTGTTTAATTATAAATACAAAAAATTGTATTTCATAAAATTATGTTTATTTCACAAAAACATTTTTCATTAATACTCAATTATTTACCTTGTCCGATCACTTATTGCAAATTTTTGTCGATGTTTATAATTTGTCTACCTATGCTAATATCATTATTTTTCAGTGTACTTGTTTTTGTTTTGTTTTATTTTATTTTTTATTTCAGTTATTTGTACATTTAAGTTTACAAAATAACTAATTATGGCTTATATACTATTATATATAACTAATTATAGTAACTTATATACTATTGGGTACTTTACATACAGTAGGTAGTGCGCTGGTTCATACATTAACGGTATCACAATTAAAATAATTACAATTGACTTGCTCAAATACGCAGGGAGTAAAATAGCAAGGGTAAGTCGGAATCCAAAAACTTACCCCTCATCCTAATTACTCCGAAAGCCTCTTCTTTGTCTGTCGATGCACTGAGCACATAAATAAAATATTAACAGTTCAACATAAAAAACACAGACGATATTCATCTGCGACGGGATCACAATCCGATACATCGCGGCAGATCAAACACAATACAAATATTGCGGCGGGTCGCAAGTACGAATTAATACGTAGTGAACGAAATCACAGAGGACAATGGTTCAGGTAAAATCGATGGACTAGGTATGGATTAATATTGAGTAGGTTTAAAAAGATGGATGTTATTGTGCAAATCAACTATAAGGCTATCCAAGTTGAACTGTTACCGGCGAAACCATTTAAAATAGCTAATGACAACTAATATACTATTTGATTACTATATACCCGGAAGAGGAAACCATTGGTTTTGAAACATGCTGATATTTATTTATTATATAGTGATTTAAACGAAATAATTCTTAATCGTTTAATTAGCAAATCTTTGATGAAAAGGAATCGTTTTATTTTAAGATACAATTTATCCTATGATTGTAAAATAGAAGTATTTTCAATATGCATTACTTTTTCTGAAAAGATACTACGTCGGTACCCGCTGTGGGTATCAAACTGGATCAGCCCGGCTACTAGTCGAGTGTCCTACTCACCGGGATATTGACCACGTCGACGTTTTTTTTTTTAAATAGCCAAAGTTTTTAGTTAACGAATTACCTGGCAATAATAATAGAAAAACTTCTGCAATCATCATTATACGCGGGAAATGTTGCTTTTGCAATAATAGTGGACTTAGCAAATAACCCACGATGCCTAGGTAAGAACCCGATGCATTTATCCACTCAGCTACAAACTGGTTTAGATTTGTTGTGGGTGTTGAAATATGTATATACATATTTATCTTTATTTTTTAATAACAATAAAACACTGATCTTAGTCGTTTCGACTAACACTACGTACAATTTATGCTGTTACTCTCTAACGAATATACCGATCGCACCAGTTCTGTGTGCCTTCTCAGCCGATGAGGGCTGCAGGGCACATAGCATAGAGCGCAGTTCCCGAATAGACCACGAGGTCCTGGGTTCAAATCCCAGCTACTACCGTTATCTTTTTCTTTTCTGTGTCTTTTCAGTTTCGTGTTTGGGAGTTGGTAATATTATCTTCAATGATCAAAAACGTATAACAATGTGTTTTATAAGCTTCAATAAGTTATTCCAAAAAATATTTACGTATTTTCTTTGATTTACCGTAAATATATGTCACCGGTAATTTTGACCTAGAAAAAATATTTAAAAAAATATATAAATTTATTTATGAAAATTTATCAACCCTAAAATCTTTTTTATTAATAAACAAAATACAAACACTTATTGTATCCTTCGCACAATGTTTTATAAAACAACTTACACATTTGAAACTTTAGTAAACAAAATACGCATTTTTTGAGGATTGATGGCAGTGTTAGTCAACTTAAAATACGATCTTTACGTATAAAAAATGTAATTACTGTTCTGGGGTTAAGAAACCTATTTAAAAAAAAAAAAAATTGAAGATTTTTTTTATGACTCCTTGTAACACACGTTTGTAGAGAGAAAAATCATTTTTAAAAAGTAAATAGCGAGTGGGACATATCATTAATTCGAAAATTGTCAAATATTTTATACAAGATCAACAATAATATGACAATCATTGTTCAAAAACATAAATAACCTCCCTTCGTCTATCATCGTGCCCTCCCCAACTAGCTGAACTGGCGCCGATTAAAAAATCACTGTGCAGTGATTTTTTAATTAAAATAAATTAAATGTTAGTCAATTAAAATGAGAGCGCTCTTACCAAAGGTTTATTTATCGAAGCTTCTAGCATTTAAAGGTTAACTCAATTTATCAGTCGGCTATAATCATTATAAAAACGGTTATCTCTGAGGAAAATATGATTGAAAATTCGAGTAACTAATAAATCTCATCTATTGAGACCGATTGATTATCTCGTAAACCATTTGCGTTTACCTATTTTGATATATCTTTCCGAGATCTGGAGATATGAATATGAAATTAACCAAAACAAAAATCGGATCTCCGAGTCATTAAAACAGAGACCTACAAAATTTGTCTAGTTTGCCATGGGATACGCATAACAAAGAAATCCACGGAGGCTCTTAAATAACATCCCTTCTTTTGAAATAACAAAAAAATGCAATATGGAAGGCTCTGCACACACTCACCTATCTGTATCAATAACAATCATAACGTACACCAAATACAAAAAAAATCATATCAAACTAACTACACATATTCAAAGAACACTCGACAAAATGAGGACTAAAATCTTCAAGATACACAGCCTTTTTTTATATGAATACCCCACAAGAGTCCCAACTGCTCCTAACCGTCTGGAACCAGTGAGACTATGGCATCCCCAATTGGGGAATGTTGTGAGGCTGAAGGTATTGGGGATTGGAAGGAGAAGGGAAAGAGGAAGGTGGGGAAATACCTGGATATTCAGATCTGGTCACCAAACATGGTTAAAAGTCATTTCAAGCAACGTTTCAATTCTGAATGGTGGTCTTTCACCAGGGCGATACTGAGAGTATCTTCCACTCTGAGCTTACACATAATACAAAATGTGCGAATAAATTTTGAATTTGGATACATCTCTCAGCGCGTATAACGATTCGCTTAGCCTTAAAACTGTTAAAAAATACATATCAAAGAGACCCTCAACCAAATACTATAACTCAAATAAATAATTAAGTATGAACTAGTGATCGTGATGGCTCTTTGTGATTTTTTTTTTATTTATTTATTTTAGAAATAACCAGAACATGTATAAAATGAGTGGTGTACAATTCACCAGTTTTTAGAAAATTATTATAAATATCGGTACTAATGACATGTCTCCATGTAATATCTAGTAAGTGGTTATGTGTGTTTGTGTGCGTGTGCGTGTGCGTGTGTGTGTGTGTGTGTGTATGTGTATGTGTGTATGTGTGCGTGCGTGCATTTGTATGTGTGTGTCTGTGTGTGTGTGTGTGTGCGTGTTTGCGTGTGTGCGTGTGTGTACCTACTTCTCTGAATAGTGTTATGTACTGGAGAGTTGTGATTGTGCATTGATGTTACGACTAATATTTTCCTTAAATGGCGGTAGGGAGTTAAAAAAATGTCTAATTTTAGGTTAGGACAAAGATTATTAAATGTTTGGAGGACACCGGAAATTGGTGATTTTGCTGCAGTATTTGTTTTGTTGTTTGATGTGCGAAATGGTTTGGTGTGGAGGGTACGTTTCGATGGTATATTATAATAAATTTGTGACAGGAGTTCAGGGCAGTCCATGTCATTATTTAAGATTTTATGCAGGAATATAATGTTGGCTACCGTTCACCATAATTTCAGCGATTGGAGTTGCACGGTGATAAGTATTGTTGTATTTGAACGGTAGAATGTACAATCTGAAACTCAAAAGTATTACAAAGCAGGCCTGTTACCACGATGAATTTATTAGCTCGTGTAAGTTGAATTCAATAAGAATGTGTGATTTGATGTTAATTTTTAAAATAATAAGTAAGTTTTTTTTTCAAAAGTCAAAAAGCTCCGTTTTTCTAATCTCTTCAATCATGAGAGGAGCTCTGATTTTCAAAGTATAAATAATGAAGGTTGAAAATTTGAAAGGAAAGCTTTGTTATAGCAATGTGTCAAATAATCCAGAGTGTGAAAACAAATGAGGATATCCAACAATACTTGCATTGTTCGACGGAAGATATAAAAGTGACAAAGCGGTCAATGGGACATGCTGAAAGGAAAACTCAAGCCAGAAAAATAACGAGATATCTTCCGAAGAAAGAGCACCTCCATTACAAAGCGGTATATCTTGGCAGGTATTTTGATTCTATGGAAAAGTACACACATTTTTGTTCTACTAAAATTAGTACGTTGACCTAATCTGAATGTTTTTAACGTTTAACATCACCTTAGTTTGAATGTAATTTATTTTTTTTATTATACACCCATCTGGACTTTTACATGGATTTTTTGAACGGAACATAATGATCTATCAAAAATTACAAGTACATAGAGATTTGGAACCATAAAGTTACGAACATTTTTTTAAAATTATTTAACATAACATAAAATAGAAAACTATAACAACGTTACAATACAAACCATCAACTCTACATAATCCAAGCTACAATAATTAATTATAGGATTCATCAAAGTGCTCGTATAGATGACGCCTTCGTAATTATTGGTTGTTGCCCTTATCATGCATCATATTGGTTAGTGAGTTAGACTGGTAGTTGGTACGTATTGCATATCAATGTTACAATACAAACCATCAACTCTACATAATCCAAGCTACAATAATTAATTATAGGATTCATCAAAGTGCTCGTATAGATGACGCCTTCGTAATTATTGGTTGTTGCCCTTATCATGCATCATATTGGTTAGTGAGTTAGACTGGTAGTTGGTACGTATTGCATATCAATGTTACAATACAAACCATCAACTCTACATAATCCAAGCTACAATAATTAATTATAGGATTCATCAAAGTGCTCGTATAGATGACGCCTTCGTAATTATTGGTTGTTGCCCTTATCATGCATCATATTGGTTAGTGAGTTAGACTGGTAGTTGGTACGTATTGCATATCAATGTTACAATACAAAACCATCAACTCTACATAATCCAAGCTATGGCTAACAATTAATTATAGGATTCATCAAAGTGCTCGTATAGATGACGCCTTCATAATTATTGGTTGTTGCCCTTATCATGCATCATATTGGTTAGTGAGTTAGACTGGTAGTTGGTACGTATTGCATATCAATGTTACAATTTGTCTTGTGTTCCTCGTCGGTACATGTAATTTAATAGTGGCAACTATGGCAAGGCTGTCAACTAGGTGGTTAATAATTTCATATAATATGTCTGAAATGATTCTCCCGTCAGAAAACGTAATCAGATGCAATAAATTCATAAAAGTTACATAATTAGTAAAGAAACTTTTTTGTTGTTGTAATAAATATAAAAATTGTAATGATTATTTATATACTCG